>KZ808204.1:215966-255894 GCA_000696205.2 Oncopeltus fasciatus
TTTTTTTTTATGTTATGAAATTTCAAATCGACATGCTTTATTGGAGTTTGTATTTTGTTGCTTAGAAACAACACATCTTTTAATTAATTTAAATTTTTCAACAGTGAAAATACTTAAGAAAGTTGGATAGATGCAATTTAATGATTAATGACCTCTAACTCTAATTAATTTAAATATTTGATGGACCTGCTGCATTAATTATTAGAATTCTCATCAACAGTAACTATGTCAAAGAGGTCTGTAATTATTTTACTTTGGAAATAATTTGATAATGTGCTAGGGTTCAAAAAAAGATCCAGAACTACTGGAATCTATTTATGAGTCTAGGTCAAGGGGTTTTAAAACTCGAGCTCATTGAATGTTTGTTCTGGAAGTCGTATTATTCTTGGTCAATTTTATAAATTAAAACAAATTTTCTTTATAGAAATTAAAAATCTATGTAAAGTTTCATGGCATTAATTTTTTAAAGCCAGGGCTCATGCCAAAATACTCCTTTCTTAAGATAAGCTCTGTTTGTCATTGCAGGTATTGTGAGTGACTAAGTAAGAGTGGACTAATTGTTTGGCCATGTAGATAGAGTACAAAACAATAATAAAACAAATAAAACATTTTAAAATCAAATAAAATCATAGATTACATTTTTAAAAAATAAATAAATTCATTCATTCCGTAGCGCTGAAGCCAAGTACGGATCACGACCTCCTCAATGAGCATTCGCCTAAATAACTGATATTACTTATTTTTATTCCGCAGTTCTAAATTTCAAAAGAACTTATAAAAGTATGGTGCTTCCAGACTCGATGTTAGAAGACTTGGGCATGATAGCTCAATGATACTTCCAATGGCGGGCAGGTCGTAAGGCTGATGATATACTGCGCCGTTGACTGTATCAGAAATATAACCTTCAAGACGGCCTTGACATCCGTAAAAGGCGTCAAATGAAGTGAGTTTCTTCTATTGAAGCTTATATTTGTTTTCGTTAGAAGCTTGTTGCTTAGCTTCAGGAGCTATTCAGAGTTATCTCGCGCTATCTCTTTTTTAGAAGCTAAAAACTAAAACCACAAAGGTGTATAGCTTACCGTTAATGGGCACTAATTTTTTATTGATTAGCGTACATAAGTTATATAATGTTTTTTACATTATCAAGGAAAAAATTCAGCAAAATAGTTCTCGGAATATCGATTTAAATTAATGTGCTTATAGTTATTGGTTGAGTAACTCTTGGTTAGATTAGATAATAAGTCCTCGACAAGAACAGTTAAAACATATTATCATGTTAAAAGTGGTTATCTTACGTTGGGGTAAAAATAAGAATTTTCATCGCTTATGCATGATTTATAATTTACTTTGTGATATAGATTAATAAATTATAATAATTAATGTGATAAATAGGAGTTACAAGCTTGACGATTTCAAAACAATTAGAATTTGTTTTACTTGCTATTAGCTACTAGTGGTAAAAGAAAATGAGAATGTTTTTCACAAAAATTACTTGATGTTTTTATTCTATTAATAATTGAAGATATTACTTTTCCAATGAAAACTATTAACAAATAATTTTAGGTTGGCTGTGACATTTCTGAAGCCATGATCAAATTTGCACAGGCAAAGTATGGAGATGACAAGTATTCTTTTAAACAACTGGACATCAGTAATGGCAACATCTGGATGAACTGGGAAGAAGAATCTTACGACAAAATTTTTTCATTTTATTGTTTGCACTGGGTTCAAGATCAGATGTAAGGAAATATCTAAATAAATACATTTTTTTACTCTTCTTTATGGGTCATTTTAATACATCTTCCGGAGATTAAATTCTTAGCAGAAAAATTGCCATTTACTTTCTTAAATGGGCTGGAGCTACCTAAAATTTAACTTTCCTTCACCCCATTTTTCAGACAATATCTGATGTACATCGTTGGAATGAATCAGAAAATCTTATGTCATTTTTACTCAAATCGAACGCATTGCTAGTTGTCAATTGCTTCTATCGCTTAAAAAATTACATTGATGTGGAAGCAAAATTTAAAAATAAAAGCATAACTTCTTAGATTTTAAAGAAATCTTTTATAACACATTTGACTTACATATATATTACATTTGCATACATTAAAAAATGTATAAACATATATAAATGCATAGTATAAGCTTATTATATTTCAAATGTGTAAAAAAAAAAAAAATTCCTGACCCTACGATATGAAAATGTCCATGTTGCATTAGTGCTATCTCTTTATCTAGACCTGGCGCCATTGTAGGTCAGTTATGTCTGATTAATGGACTCTTGTCAGAAAGTTCAATTGGTACGATTCAATTAGTAGATATTAAAATGTCAAGCTAATTGAACAGAGCCAATTTTGAAATAGATTGTATAATGAAACTAATTAGTTGCCTTTTAAATAATCTCTCCATTTCACCAATCNGAAGAGCCCTAGTGGACAATATAAGTAATTTGTGACAGCCTTTTAGGGTCTTGAATTTTATGTTAGGCTCCACCCAAAAATATTTTTTTAATTAATATTATGTGCATATATCTGACTTAGACAATCTAAAAGAAAGTGATTTTATTTCGAATTAGCATTTCACTCAAATCACCTGAGAAAAATTTCATTATCAACTAGTGAATAGGATATATTTTCTATTTTAAATAAATTTTAATTTAGTCAAAAATTTCAATATTTCTTTATACTTATAAAAAATAATGTATGGCTGAAAAAATTTGATAAAAATTATGAAATTTAGCTCATAAAATATTTTACAGATATTTACACTTACACGAATTCTAACATTCATTACTTTTTTGCAGATATGGAAATCTTGGGATGTTTTTTATACAAAAGGGAAGGATCCGAAAGAAGAATACATAAAAATTTTAAAGGAAACTGGTTTTGAGATTATCGACTGTCAAACAGTGGAAAGGAGTTTTACCCACGCATCCATGAAGGTGTTTTTAGGTAAACCAGAATTATATAGATTTAGTTAAAATGTAATGTTAATTACGACGTTTATGATCATAATGATAATTTTGCAGATTATTTTGAATCAATAAACCCTTTTAAAAAAAGAATTCCAGCTGATAAAACTCAAGAATTTCTTGAAGACTGCAAGCAATATCTTCTGGAAATGGGACTCCTTGAAGTTAATGAAAACGAAGAGGCAATACATAAATATACGGTAATGACAACCGTTGCACAGAAAGTTCCACAACTAGAAGTCTGTCAAGGAGGCACATCAGTCAGCAGTAGTATATATGAAATGTATTTTTAATATATTAAATTTTGTTAAATATTGAATACATAATTGGTCTTTAAAATCCACTCGAGTGTCTTAATAAATGGTTTAGAAAAAAAAAACTATCTAAATACTAGAAGTTTATTTTCAAGAATCAAATCTAAATTCTTCATTATAACAATGATACAATTAAAATATTTTCCTCATGATAAGTGACATAAGTTTCTCTTGATCTTCTAATGTATATCATTAATGTATATCATATTGGACCTAATGAATACAGAATGATTCCTAAGACCTGGTGTTTCCTACTCAATTGTGTCAGTTGGCGGCTCAGTTTAATGTAGAAGTTCTCTTCAATATCTTTTAAAACCTTCATTTACTGGATTCAAATACCTGATTCATTCCCAGAGAAAATTTAAAAATACCCCGGCACAAATTGTCTTCTATTGTCCACAGAAATCTCATTTGGTAAGCATAATAAAAAGTGAAAAATCGGCAAAGTTATAGCTCAGAGAGGGTTCTAACAGCACACAACTGTTGTAATGCTCTTAGGGATTCTCTAAGTGATGAATTGGCACTTTTGGCCATTCGTTACATTGCAAAACAACAGCGTTTAGATGGAGATTTTTTGACCGTAGACATTATTAGTAGATGTTTTTTTTTTTGCTGTTGGGGTTCGGTCAAGGTTGATCCAAAAATAAAATTTTTAAAAATGTGTATTTTTTAATTATTGTCAGACGTTTCGGCTTACATAGCCATCTTACATAGTCTTTTCGGCTTACATAGCCATCTTCAGGGCTAACATTCCACTGGTTTTTTGTTTTTCTTGTATTGTATAATTCCTCTCTCGTATATTTTGAATTTTATTTTATTTTGATTTCTAATAAACAATTGGCTCTTTAATCTGTGCTTTTGTAATTTTTCAGCCTTGAAAAATCTGGCATTGCAAGTCAAAACGTTAGCGTTAAAAAATAGTTATTTGTTATTTTTTTAAAGAAGACTATTTACTTCCCAAACTTTCTTTTTCAATAGTTCGTTGAGAATTCATTCTCGACGACAGTGAAGGTCCACTTCCACAGAGATACGAATCCCTTTTGTTCAACCCAGCTATGATTATGATTATTCATCATCTCAGATACAAAACTATAGCTTTTGACTGGTACATGAATCTATTTTTTAATAAGTTTCTTCCGTTTCCTCAATTGATTTTTATTTTTATTGTTTCTATCTGTTCACAATTATTCATTTAATTTCAAAACAAATTTTCTTCCTATCTAGTGATTGATTAGCACTTGTGTATGATTCTCGTAATATGTACTTTGTCACGAATTTTTCACTACTTGTTTCAGAGTTCATTTCTCAAATGAAGCAAAATAAACTAGAAAATTTACAATTTTTTCTCAATATAAAAATAGTGTTACTCCATAAAACGGACATAAAAATACTATAATTTTGCATAAATTTATTGTGACTTTTCGACAGTTTTCAGTTCTGAATTAGCTTTAATAGTGGAAGGTTCGATTATAATTATGTGACTATTGTTTTAATATAAAATTGTATTTGCAGCTCCTGAAAATAACTTAGCATAAGAGTTATATTGTGAAAGTTTAATAAAGATTATTTAAAAAAATAGACAATAAAAATTTTCATTGCATCTTTTGAGGTGGAGGTGTTTTATCAATGGGTTCCAATAAAATGCTCTCCCTCCACTTCCAAATAAAACCTTTGAAAATGCAGGAAGCTCCTTGTATTGATATTCATTAATAGACTTTTATATTTTGGTATTTTTCCAGTTTTCTTTAATAATAACTAGTATTGTAGTAATAATCAGTACTAAGTACAATAGTACTATAATAAAAATGTCAGCACTGAAGTTAGGTAGAATTAATATGCATTTGTAAAAAAAGATATTGTTGAAACAATTTTATAATAATTCTACTCAAAATTTATCAAGTAGAAATCTTTTATGAAAAAAGCTATAAATTGACTCCAGGATAAGCTTTTAATGTAATTTTGTATAAAGTATTTTATGATACATGAAAATATTCTAACATTAATTAGACAAAAAATATTTAAGAAAACTTAATGTTTTTATATTAGTAAGAATAATTTTCACTTTTTAATCTTTAATTATAATTATTTCTTATGCTAAGTCAGAAGGACATTGACTGAGAGGAAAGATCTATGTGTAAATAGAACTATGCAATACTGTACTGAAAATTATTTGACTAATTAATGACATGATATAACAAATAAATATAAATAATTTTCCATTTAATTTCCATTTTTTTTAGACCATTGTATTCTAAAACTAGAAAGAGTTCAGAAGATTTTCTATAGAGAACTGTTAAAATATTTTCTTAATTAAGTAAAATAACAATTCTTGAATTGGAACATTTAAAGGGGAGCCGAGTAAGACCAATTGAAAAAATCATATCATACAGTTTCCTTTAACTCAAATAAAAACCAAGAAACAAAAAATACTAATTTTGGTCTACCTCTAACTCTCCCCTATTTTTCATACGACTTGAACCAATATTAAATTTTTTCAAGGAATAAAAATGAAAAACCTAAATGCCGAATTTGGTTACTATATTTATAAAAGAAAAAAAAAGGGCCCGCCCAACATACAAAATTACATTCTCAAACATATTTCTTAATATAGAAAGTAAGATAGAACTATGTGGTTTTTTTGGTTGTTTTTTTTTCTATTGTTATAAAACATAATGGTATAACATTACATTTTCACCTTTTTTGTTCTTTGCAATATAACACGTTTTAGAATTGAATTGTATTTTAGCTAAATTAGAAATATCTCATGTTTCATCAAATCTATCCTTTTAACATATTGGCAATATATATGATCAATTGGGTAATTCATAATATAGGGGATGTCTCACGTGGGAGTGATGTCTCACAGCTAACTTCGGTACTACGCCGCTGAGACTTGAACTCCCACTCAGGCTTCTACTACCAAACAAAACATGTGATATTCACTATGTAAAAATACCTCACCCGAATATGTAATTCCGCAAATCAATCATCCTAGCATCTTGGAGAATATGGATGGGATGCACCCGTAGAAAATACATACACTGCCGGACAAAAGGAATTAAAGGATCACTTCAATATTTTGAAATTACTGAACTGTATAGGGTATTTTTGAAAATATTCTTTTATCTTTGGAAGTCACACTTTATTATAAGGGTAATAAAAAATAAAAAATTATTTTCTAGAAATTTTTAATAGGAAAACAAATCAAAAAATAAAAATGTCCTACAGTCTCAAAATGAAAAAGTAAATCTTTGAAATGAAATGAAATAACAAAACTGAATAAAAAGGAAGAATTCGAGGAAAACGATCAATAATTGGTATTCCCACCTCTAGCTCTGATAATTGCTTCCATTCTCCTGCCCATTCCAGCGACCAGGGCTCTTACATGTTGTTCTGGGATGTTGTTCCACTCTTCCACTAACATTTCCCTTAAATCTGCCAAATTTTGTGGGTCTCGGGCGCGGACACGTCTTCCAAGCATGTCCCATACATGCTCTATTGGGTTCATATCTGGACTTCTGGGTGGCCAAACCATAACGTCAATTTCTTCTTGTCTGAGGAAATTTTGCACTGATCGAGCAACGTGAGGTCGGGCATTATCGTGCATAAAAATAAAGTTACCTGCGATATTTCTGGCGAAAGGTATTACATGTGGCTCAAGTACCTCCCTAATGTACCTGTCAGCAGTTATAGAGCCACGGTTCACAAGAACCAACTCTGTACGGGAGTTTAAATTTATGCCCCCCCACACCATCACTGACCCACCACCAAACGCAACCCTTGGAGAAAAAGTGCATGGAGCATACCTCTCTCCCCGCCTTCGCCATACCTTTTCCCGTCCATCTGGAGATCGGAGACAGAATCTTGACTCATCGCTGAATAATACGAGGCTCCAATCTTCCTGAGTCCAGTTTAGGTGCTCCCGAGCAAACCTCAAGCGCTCAACCCGGTGTTCCCTGGAGAGAAGAGGTCCAGTAGCTGAAGGATGGGAGGTCAATCCATAATCGTTGAGTCGTCTTCTCACGGTTCGCTCTGAAATTTGCACATTCCTGAACCTCTGGAGGAGACCACGCAGACTGTTACCAGTTGATCGGCGATCCCGAAGAGCATGCAGTTGCAAAAATCTCTCGTCACGGTGGGAAGTTGACCTCGGACGGCCTTGTCCGACTCTTCTTGTATGCCCTCCAGTTCGACGGTGCCTATTAAGCACCCTGGACACTACGGATTGTGACCGCTGGAGCCGTTGCGCAATATGCCTTTGAGAAAACCCTTCTTCACTCAAAGCAACAGCACGAATTGATTCCTCTTCGGTCAATGCTCTTCTGTTGGCCATCACAACGTTCTTACTAAACTCACAAGTAAAAACTAAAGTCTCTTAAATGTTAGAAAATCTTCAATAAGATGAATCTTTGCTAACAACTAACCATTTACTGATAGGAAGAAAGAAAAGAAGTGGATTAACTGACCCTTTTCTCCATAAACGGGTGGGAATATAAACAGGTACAGGATTAACTGGATAAGATACAACACAAAGTCCAGTCTGGGGCAATGGAATTTCTATTTTTATCTCTTATGTAATAATAATATAAATATTTGTAAGTGATCCTTTAATTTTGTCTGGCAGTGTATAAGGGTCAGGGAAAGCCGCCTCTAAGCCGGAACCACATATATTCAGATAGGTATATATATTCAGATATACCAGATATCAGAGGTCCAAGCTGTCATGTGTTTTCCTAATGCCATACCGCCCTTCACCCTAGCCCAGGTCCCCTCAATGGCATTAGTATTAGCTCCAGTTAAGGGGTCTTGAAAATAAAGCGTCATTCTCTTCACTCAAACCGTCATAAGCCTTCCAACAGTCAGAAATAAGAGTTGTCCTTGACAAAATGGAAGACTTAATAATGGCTAAGGGTGTTTCTCTGTCTCTCTTTTCGAACATCCTCATAAAACATTTACCGTCAACCAACCCCTCAACACCTCCAAACACCCAAATCCCATTCATTCTTCTTCCTCTATTTCTCTTGCCAAATAAACTTTCATC
The DNA here is from genome assembly GCA_000696205.2 of Oncopeltus fasciatus. Classification (NCBI taxonomy): domain Eukaryota; kingdom Metazoa; phylum Arthropoda; class Insecta; order Hemiptera; family Lygaeidae; genus Oncopeltus; species Oncopeltus fasciatus. The sequence goes on from KZ808204.1 coordinate 224,296, forward strand.
AATTTCAAAAAACATTTCGGGACCATAATCTGGAGACTGGTATAGTCTCTTTCATGCACACATCCATACAAACCTCTCTCAAAATAAATAATACCAGTTAATGACTGTATTTATATTAACTCCAACATTGTCTGGGACCTTCTCATGATGAATCCATGAGTGATCCTCAGGATTTGAAACATACTAAGTATGCTCAATGCAAATCAACTACCAAAATACACTGATCTAAGTAAATAGTTTTTGTAAACTGTTTTATTAATGCAACACCATACAGAGCTGTCCATATTTTTATGAGGCTGTAATTTTATTTGCTTTAGACATTTGGAACACTAATAAAACTAAAACAACTTAAGTTGAAATTATCTGTCTTATGACTATTACAATACCTACTATTTACATGTAACTTATTTTTTGTGAGGGGGAAGAATTGTTAAATATCAACATTACCTTTATTTCTAAAATATATCCTTTAATTACAATTCAGTAACAGGTTTAGGAGGGGAGTTAAAAAGTTTGCCAAACAATGAAGGAAAGAATTAAGATAAAGAACTTATAACTAATCAATAGTTGATTGAACTATTCATTAATGAACTCCCAAATATTTTGTAACCCCACTGGCACTTGTCTAATATTTACAATACTTGCAATTTTAACACATACCATTAAAATTACTAACATTGAAGGAAAGAGCTTTGATGAAATTTTTAGTCAAAGATGTCTTTGACAGCCTTTGAAGGCTTGTCTAGCCCTTCAGAGAATTTGTGAACAACTGAAGAATGTGGATGGGATTCGTACCCGTCTTATAGCATTGTGAAATGTTACTATACCGAATTCAAGATGAAATTATAAACCTTAGGAGCCAACCCAAGATCAGGGAGGCCAATGGAAGCGCCAAATATAATCATTGAAGACTTAGTTCTTAATAAGGCTGCCAGAAGAAGTAACAAATCCCAAGAACTGTTGATGTGTCAGAAACTACAATGGTGACCATTCTAAATGCCTGTCTTAGGACCTCAAAGATCAGGGTTTGGTGGGTCCCTAGAAACCTTTCATCTGCTCAAAGGAAAGTGAAAATTGATTCATCACTCCTGCAACAGGACATATAGGACCAAGAAGGGAATTCCACATTAAGGATGCCTTTAAGTACAATCTGCTAGAGAACATGTGTGATAAGCCCACCATTCTGGGCGGGCCATCTGATTTTTTCTTATTCAATGAAGATTGTTACCCAAGGACTGGATTTCCCAAGAGCTAATCAGGAAACCTTCAGGTCATTATAAACTCAAGTTAAGAAGAAAAATAAGTAATTGTGCATTGTGAGTACTGAGCCTAGGCCCCTGGCTATGCAGTCCAATAACCGCTGGACCACCATTTCCTCAACAAATAAAATATGGAATTTTTATAAACATATTCAATCTTTATAGTTGATTGCTGCCAAGAATTTTTTTAGCTCTGAGGATCAAATACCATGTATGTTCTGATGAAAGAAAAACAGGTCCTGCAGGAATGAATCTGATGCAGGCAGACTATTAAATCCAGCATTGAGTCCATTTAAAATATGATAATTACTTTTTGACAGTTCCCCTAATGATCCTACGTGGTGGTAAAAAAAAAAAATAATACTAAATAAAATTATAACTAACTCATTCCCTTTTGGATTTATTTAACATTTCCTTCCCTGATTCCGCACTGTCATCCTTTAAGATGGGATTACTTATAGAATCCATCATTGTGTTAATTAAAAAAATACTCTTAAGAGTTAATGGATATTGGAATTAGGTGCATTGCCAAAATTTAAAAAAAAATAATACTAAATGCCAAATTTTATCTAAAACAATTTACCTACTTTTGAGCAATTTCCTGTTCACTTTTTAGCGAGCNTGAATTTATTGTCAGTTAGCTAAATTATTTTATACTATCATCCTACACATTTAATTTATGAAAACTTCTTAATCCTTGAGTAAAAATTTTAATTATATAATATTTGATTGATGTAAATATAATTAAACCAATTAAAAGTCACTCTTTGTTAAGCTCCATTAAAGCTAATCATTCACCTATTTTCAACCAACAAGTCAATTAGACCTGCATCTAGAATAAATCATTGCTTATAAGATGTTGATAATGAGATTTTCATTATTTTATTAATAAAACTGATGATTATGAAAAATAATATGCCCATTTTTCAAAAAGTAGTTTCTTGAACTTGTTCTAATTTTGGGTTATATCACTAATCACATGTGTATATAAAACTTTACGAGGTATTCCATTCTTCATCCAAGGTAAGCCAGCCATTTACTTAATAGTTTTATTTAAAATAATGGTAGGAATGTGAGGTATCACAAAATGCCCTGAACTTCAGGGCAACCTTTGATAATTATGTGAGAAAAGTGGGCATAGTAGAACTACTATAACTAATAAATCACATCTGCATAACTACGAGGGGAGTGAAGAGCTCAGTTCTAAATAGCTTTTCTTTCCCACAGAAAGTATCTTCCACAAAGAAAAAGAAAAACATTTTCCATTATATTCAAGCAAAATTTGGGGACTGCCCTCCCCACAGCCTTCTCAGGATGTTTCAGAAATCACTTAAAAGCATAGTTGAGAATTAAGAACATAATTATTTCATTGATTTTAGTTTTACTTACTAGAGTAGCTATTAAACAGCGAAACCTCATACTTTTATTTATAATGTTTAATCAAGCTCAATCATTGCAACTGATGAAGAAAAACAGAAACTCTTGAAATTATTTATATAAAGAACAACAGTTTTGACAAACTAGTTCCCTTAATCAGATTAACTGAAGTTAAGATATTCTAAATTTCAATTTACCTTAAGTTTCAATTATGGAATATCTGTAATGGGGTAAACATAAAAGCATACTGAGTATGTTTCGTCTGTCCAAATCAGATTAGTTAGAATGAGGGGAAAAACCACAAATAACTTTATAAAAAAAACAATATAAAGTTTGTTTAATTATAAATAATAACATTATTTGAATTGAATGAACCTTCATCTCATTCTTGGTGCTGGAGGAGGAGGCATGATTTCTCTTTCTGATCTGAATCTGTATCGTTCAATGAAGTCCAATAGGTATTCCTTAGTCACGGGAAGCCTTATAGAGTTCATAACAGCTGTAAAGGTAAATCACGATCTTTTAGTGTTACAAACTATGAATAAATGTGAAATTAGTATTAAGACAAAAATATGAACCTGGGAAAAACATATAAGCAATATTAGTATAACCTTTACTATAAATGGCCTATTTTAATCAACATAAATTAGGAACTCATAACAAGTAAATTAAAGTCAAAGATATATTAGATTAGTTTTTAATGAATGAATTAACATGATAATAGTAGACTATGTGTAGGATACTAGTCAATGGAGCTAAGTTTTTTACACATATTTTGTGCTTTATATTTTTTTCATGGCTTCAATAATAATAAAAATGTTAAGATTTTTAATTTTGGTATCCATCTGAACCCCCACACACCTTCAAGCAATTACAGTAATTAAGGATCTAATCCAATATAAATAAAAAGTAACTTAAATGGTAAATTTGGCAAGCTTAAATTAATAAATTATTGAATGTTTAAATTCTTTAAAAATTGAAAAAAAGGTATATAAATATCTTGATTTCTTTATAAAAGTATGCAAACAGAAACTTAACAAGTACCATAAACATTAAGAATAACTAGTAACCATCTACCATGAAGCTGAACTGTTGTATGGATGAAGAAAATTTGTCACAAAAAAAATTGCGTTAACTGAGGAATTCTTCAGATTTATAGCTCTCTAAATATTAAATTTTAACTTTAACCTGTTTACCCCATTCTGATTGGTTCCATTTATCGCAATAACAACAACAAAAAAATCACTTATTTTAAAGTTTTATATAACATACAGAGATTTTTTGAGTTTCAGTAATAACTGCAACTGATAAAACATGAAATTTTTTCTCTAATCATATATGAGGTTTCAGGTAAAAATTTACTCTTGATGAACCAAATCAGCTGATTTATTAAACACATATTTAAATTATCATTTTAATAATTTTAAATATATTATTTATTTAAATATATAATATTTAGAGTCAAGTTGTGGCACTGGTTTTAAGGAATATTTTTAATAAAGTGTCAAGTATCAGGTTAACTTCCACACCCACTACTTAAAAAAAAAGTTTTACTTGACTTAGCAGTTTACATTAACCAACTCATATTGGTTCAAATTTGCTCTGTCTTTTTCACATTAAATGGGACACAGAGCTCTGCTGGTTAAGGTACTGGACTCCTGAGCCAAAGATTCCAGGTTCAACGCACAGCTAGATTTTCTTTCTGTGCTTCTATTTGTCATGACCCAGAGGATTCCTGTTGTGCTCCTAGGGAACAGCCCTAACTGGAAAAATTCTTCATTGAATAGGAACAGAGAGCTGACCACATGTTTTCTCTAGTGTGCCGTGGGAAAAGTCAACATCCTTAGTATGTATTTCCTCCCTGGGCCTGTTATAGGACTTCTTTTTTTTTCACATTAAATACAGCCGGCCTAATTTAACTATGAAAAACTAAAAATTACAGGTGCTAAGTATTGGTAAAAATGTATCCTGACACACAAGTATATACATATATAATATGCATGTCACAAATATGTACATACATTTTAGTTATCATATTTTTAGTATCAGTAGGCAAGATTGGAAAAATTATAGAGGAAAATATGTATTGAGAAACTCAATAGCTATATTTCTTCAACATTGGCTTAAAGTATCTAAAATAGGTGAAAAATGAATGAATACTTACATACAGCAGTTTTAGCACTATTAGGGAAAGATTTGTCAGTCCTCTCTCTCATAAAAATCCATTTATTGTTCTCATACCTACATTCAATAATTTTACCGTCATACTGCATTAAGTCTTTGGTCACTTTCATGGTTCCAAAAGGATGACTCTGCCCACCAACATAGAGCTTCCCAACCTTTTGAGTGAGAATACTGTAAAGGAAAAAAATTGATAGATAATAACAAAAGAAAAAATAATTAAGTATTACTTTAAGTATAATTAAAATACCCTTACCCTACACCCTCTTCAAGCTCAATTTTCAATCTAAAGTCAATGGAATTATGAGAAGGAGGTTTCCATTTTAAAACATTATTAGACTGTCCAGGAATATAAGCCTAAAACAAAAATATAACTGTTAGTTAACCAATTATTATTTTTTAACAGCTTACAACCAACATATTTCTATATTATATATGGCAGAATCTGCCATTTAAACTGCTAGAGCCAAGTAAAACCTAGAAAAATAAAAGAAGAAGTACCATAAAATAGAAAGTGCATTCATTTCCCATTATCATTAAAGATTTATTCGGGCATTATCAATTAAATTTAATAAGATTTGATGGTTCGCTGGTTAAGGTATTGGTTATGGACTCCTCAGAAAAAGGTCCCAGGTCAATATTCACAGTACACAGATAGCTATTTTTCTTTCCTAAAGATAGCTTTTGTTTGTAATGACCTATAGGATTTCCGGTGTGCTCCTAGAATTACACAGCTCTACTAGATATTCCATTTTCATCAATTAGAAAAAACAGCCACCCAGAATGGTGTGCCAAACCCTCTGTAATGCGTCTTGGGCAATGAAGAAACTCATCCATAAGTGTTTTTTCCCCTTGGCTCTTAAAGCCTGTAGTGACACTTTTAAATTGTATATTTATAACTTTTAATATAGCAGAAGGCATCCCTAATTTTTCCATAACTCAAAAATCCTTGAACTTTGAAGATTTTTTTATCAAATATTTCCGAATCAGAACAATAAGTTAAGGACTGTTAAAGGAAAAGAGTGGCTGGCAGACAACAGAGGGCATGCCCACAGGTAACCCCAACAAGTTTCCTTCACTCCTAACGAAAACTCTACCACACTGTTTCTCAACAGGTGAGTGAGAGAGCCAGTAGGAAAATTTGTCAGTAGATCCCAACGTATACAAATATTTTGCATTTCTGTGCCCTTTGTTCCTCAAGTGCTATGTAATATTATTATATCTAATTATGCCTCAAATATGTTCAAGATTCAGCGTCCTACAAGTTTTATTTACACTCAGTGTCAAAATGTTAGACACACTGCAAATATTGTAATCCCTACTCTCCCACCTTTTCAAATCACCCGCAAAACAGTATTAAAATAATCTATGACTCACCTGAAGTTGATCAGCAGCCTGCTTGTGTACATAAATAAATACAAAAAATATATACTTTTTTTTTTAATTTCAAATTAAAGTTACGGCCCACGGTCAAAATGTTAGACACACTCCCTGGTTAAAATAAATAAAACTCATTTTAAAACTTCATGACCTTTCCACCACCGTTTATTAATTCAAAAATTCTGTTTGGTAATGCATCGTACAATTTTTTGATAGTTTCTTGAGGTATTTGTTCCCATGATGCCAGAATTGCAGATTTCACCTCTTCGATTGTTCCAAACTGTCTTGATTCGGAGTACACGCTTCTTGAAAGAATTTCCCAAACATTTTCGATAATGTTTAGGACTGGGGAGACAGCAGGCCAGTCTAATATGACAATTTTGTTGCTGGTAAACCAGTCTTTAATTATTTTCGCTGAATGTATTGGAGCTTGTCTTGCTGGAAAACTGGTGTGCCCTCAGACTTTGCATTAAATGATAACTTTTGCTCCTCTAACAAATTTTTATATTCAGTTGAGTTAACTCTTGATGAAAGAAATATCAAATTTCCTTTCTTTTTGTAACCAATTGATACCCAAACCATAACTTTACCTCCTCCCATTTGACGCCTTGATAAATTTTTTTTCTTCCTTTCTTAAGTCATGAAAATAATAGGAATATTCATCTGGCCCATCCAGATTGAATTATTTTTCATCACTAAAAATGACTTTTTTCCACTCCTCCGTCCATGACATTACATTTCGATCAAAGGCCATCCGGGCTAATTTGTGACGGGTAGTCAAAACTGGTTTTCTTTTTAATTTTGTTCTAACTATTGTTTTTGACTTTTTAAAATAATCTTTGAACATTTCTTAGTTTTGTTTGAACTCCAGCTTCCTCAGCAATTGCTCTTGCCATTTTGCAAGAGTTGGACGCGATTCGAAGGATATTCCGTTTTTCCCTTAATGTCAAAACAGGGGGCCTCCCAGAAGAACGGTGGGTTCCATATGTCTCCCCGTGACCGATAAAAAACTCCGCTTGATTTGGCGAGCTATTTCCCAACAACTCATACCGTCCTTGTGGAGGGAAGAAATCAAAAGGCGCTCTTCTTCGGAGAAACACTTATTTTTCCCCATAACTCACGTTTTATTTTAGGTCTATTTGCGAACAAATTTAAGACTACACTGAAGTAGAAAAGGTTCTTAACAATTTCAACTGTAGAGGATTAAGAAAATAGTAAACAACAACAATTGTGTCTATCATTTTGACGCATGTAAAATGTCAATATTTACTGATATTGGATTTCAATAATCCTCAAGGTCTGAGAACATTACCCCCGTTTCAATATCATAATTTATACTTAAAACTGCACTTAAAAAATTTTTTTCAATTAAAAATAAAGAAAACATGGAAAGTTTTATTAATTTCAATGGGCGTGTCTGACATTTTGACACTGAGTGTACTCATAAGCATACATTGTTTTTCTCAGATTGTGAGGATTTGGATTAATAAATATTACTATTTTTAATCAATTGATAAATAATAATAAATAAAATTGAACAGTAAAACACTTTAGGATTTGGATACTACTCAAATCAAATCTTAAGATTTTCCTATAATTGAAGAAAATATATTTTTGTCATGAGAAGTTTAATTGAAATTAAAATTTAATAAATAAATTAATAATACTAAGACAAGCAGTAAATAAAGTAAATAAAGAAAGTTGTAAATAATGGGAAAAAAATACAGAAAAAGAGGTGATTTTAAATGCTATAACATACAATTTGATTAGTATTCTTTGGGTTTAATTCCTGCACAGATTCTCAAAAAGTTTAAACACATTCATATAAGTGGATAATAGTGAATAAAACTTACTAAAATAACATTATCTAGTGTGTCACAAAAATATAATTGTATAAACATATGAGTTCAGGAGGGTATTATACTAAAATATAATGCTTTCGGGACAGTACATATCAAAATCTCTTTTAAATTTATATTAAAAATTTCAGGGTTATTTTTAGTTGCATTATTCAGGGCAGAATATAATGCATATACATATTTAAGGGAATGTTACTTGCTTTAAATTACATAAAAAATTTTTTATGAATATACATTTCTCATTAAGATATTAGACTAGGGAAGTAGGTTGCCTGAGGACCAGACCTGTGTGGGAAATGGACAATTAAAGGATGCAGATGTTGCCTCTGTCTTGGAAGGGAAGTTGGCTTATACGTAAATCAGTATAGACTCTTTGCGACACTTCCACGAAGTTATAAAAGCAGCTCACCAGCGGCCCCCTGAGTCAGTGATAAGTTAATTTCCTTCTGTGTCAGTTTCCATGGCAGATCTCGTGTTCCGAGCATCGAGCTGGTCGTGGCCTTTGCAGTGCCGGTAACAGCAAAGTGATAATGACAGTGATTAACACATTATAACAGGATAATTAGTTCATTGAGGTAAAAAAAAAAAATTTTGTCTGATTCTTTAAAATAATACTAATCAGATCTATTGGACATCTAAGTATTTACATCTCTTTACTGCCCAAATTTGAAAACTATCAAGTAGAAAAAAAAAATACTTACTTCCAATGAGGGCTGAAATATCAAACCATCCGGCTCATGAGTAAGCTGATGACTGAATTTGTCTCCAAGGAAGCTTGCTGCTTTATCTATTGTACAAAAAATTTTTGCTCTAACACTGAAAGGTTCCAAAGATTTATTTATCTTCCCCTGTTCTATAGCAAAATGCCTTGGTCTAATTATGTCCACCTGAAGCACAAAAATAAAATAAAAAATGGTAGGAAGTTAATAAATTTAAGTACATTACAATGACTTTTGTAAAGATTTATATAGTATCATCATATGTTTAAAATGCTGTATATCCTTTACATGAAGTGAAAACAAAATAGCAGTTGCAGAGTGAAGAAAAAATTCTACAGTGAGAGTAAAATTTTGGAAGGGCACATAAATTTACATCATTCTATGATGAAGAGAGCTCCAAGTACATAAGTCCAACACACTGTCCAGTTACGGTCCTATTTCTTAGATGTTCTTTTAATCTTTCAAAATTGACCCAATTTAACAAATATTCAAAAACCTATAAAATAAATTTAATCTGACTATTTCTATATTGCAAAATTGAAAGTTATTAATAGTGAAAATAAACAAGAGATTCCAAATAAAACCACTGAATAAAAAAAAATTATACAATCTTACAAACTTAGATAAAAGTAGAGAAGTATTTTAATCCCTGGATAAAGGAATTGTAACAAGTTATGCCAATAAAGCATTATTTTTTTTAATGGAGAGTTTTTTGACCGTAGATATTATTATTAGATGATTTTAGTTGGGGTTCGGTCAAGTTAGATCCAAAAAAATACCAATTTAACAAAAGTGTATTTTTTAAAGATTTTCTGCCAACGTTTCGGCTTACGTCGTAAGCCGAATGTTGGCAGATTATCTTTTAAAAAAATACACTTTTTTTTACATGTATTCGGCCAAGAAGATGGACAATGTCCGAAAGCGCTCGCCAGCAGAGGATGGTTTGCAGAAAACAATAAAGACGGATAATAGAAGGTATGATAGTTGGCAGATAATCTTTAAAAAAATACACTTTTTAAAAATTTGTATTTTTTTGGATCTACCTTGACCGAACCCCAAAAAACATGCAGGCAACAACTTATTAAAAAAATAATTGAATAAAATTAAAACAGTAATTTACCACACCTGCCTATCATGAAGACGAGAGAAGGAAGGGTATTATTGGGAATAGGCAACTTTGGAACTAGGAAAAATGTTTTTTAGGTTTATTGAGAAGGGGGGCTAATGGTTTTTAGAATGTTTAAAATGTTTGAATAAGTTGAAGAAATTTGTTCTATGTCCGTTCTGTCGTTAACTGGATAGTGTTGTAAGTTAATGTGAACGGTTTCAGACAAAAGGCATTTGTGTTCATAGGGTTCAGTGGAAAGAATGGTTATGCCCTCGAAGTCAAATGTGTGTTCTTCATAAAAAACATGTTTACTGAGGGCAGTTTTTATTAGTTTATTCTTTATGTCATTTTTATGGTTATTGATTCTACGGGAAATAGGGTTTTTGTTTGTCCAATATAAGAACAATAGCAATTAGGTGTGGAACAGGGAATTTTGTAGACGACATTAGTTCTGTTAGGAAGGGGGATGGGGCCTTTGAGGATGGTGTAAATAGATTTTAGTTAAAATCTCTCTCCCTTCGTACCTTCCACCTCTTACCTTCCCCCCCCCCTCTTACGGTGTTTTTCTGAAAAATTATATTTCTTCTTAGTCATGGAAATGTGAACTTAGAGACAGGAAGTCCTCTCTCGTCTTCATGATAGGCAGGTGTGGTAAGTTACTGTTTTAATTTTATTCAATTAATTTTTTTAATAAAAAATTAACATGTTGCCTGCATGTTTTTTAAATTCTTTTACATAGCTTTCTACATTCATACTTTTGATATCACATTACATTATGGTAATTCTATATTATAATATTGTCAATTATTATTGTATTTTCATGACATTGTATTTCTACAGCCCTGAAGATGGCTTACCAAGTAAGCCAAAACGTTAGCAGATAATCTTTAAAAAATGCACTTTTGTTAAATTGGTATTTTTTTGGATCTACCTTGACCGAACCCCAACTAAAATCATCTAATAATTATTTTTTTAGTTATTATCAAATGTACTTCAAAGGTTACTTTTTTTTTTTTTTAAACAGGTACTGAAAAGAAATTCATTTCTCCATACAAAGTTATTTTTTATTAATTATAGCTTAGCACTTTCAGGACCCACAATCTCTTCATCAGAGCTAAGCGCACTGACAAAACTTAAGATTTTTCCACTTCAAGGTGAAGAATGGGAAATACCTCTGCTTCCTGTACAATAAAAATATGAGTTGCGGCTATTAAATAACAAGACTATTGCTGTAAAATATTTTATTTTAAATTTGTACATATTTAGTTTTTATCACCAATACACACCCTTCCTCTATCCTTACAGTGCTCCATACGAATTTTCCATTGTTTCAAACAGTGCTTGAAGTCTTGTTCTATGAGCATGATGTGAGCCGCTTTTTTTTTTTCACAGCTTCAACGGACTGAAATCTTGTTCCTTATAATGTAGATTAGACCTTGGGAAACAGATAAATGTCACATGATGCCAGGTCAGGTGAATAAGACGGATGGTCTAAAAGTGTTATGTACTTGGTAAGAAACATCTTGACAGACAATGCATTGTAAGCCTGTGTGTTGTCTTGATGGAGAACCCATGACTTGTTCTTCCACAAATCAGGTTGTTTTTCCATACTTTGCGGAGTTGATCAAGCACCTCACACTAGTAATATTGATTAGTTGTTTGACCTTCAAGAACCCAGTGAAAGTACACAACCCTATGAATGTCTAAAAAAAAGATCATCTAATTTTTTATAATTTATATGAATTATAAAAATTATAAATTTNTCTCTTAATTTTGCTATTTTTAACATTGATTTCAAAAATAAAAGTAAGCTCAAATCTTGATAGTATTATTTTATTTGAAGTAAATTATTATGAAATAATACGTCTTTAGCACAGATTTTGAAAAATTCTATACAAATATGGTAACATGATGACTTTATTTTCAAGCTTTTTTTTTTTTGGGAATGTGTTAAAAAGTGCGTCCGTGTTTGATGTCTTCTATATATCATGTGTCAACAAATTTTAATCAACACTTCAAACAGTATTTCCCACTCCAATTTTGGAAAGAAATATATCTACAATTAACATATATAATATCAATTACAATTAAATTTAATGTTCATAAAATATCACAACATTGAATATACTATACAAAATGGAATGTAATATGGTTGTTATGGATATGGACTTCTCAAATTTCTCAGAATCTATAAATAAATAAGGCTATAATAGTATATAATATATAACTAATAAATGAAGCTAGCGATGAGTAATGCCACAGAGGTCCCGAATTTAATACATCATGTGTAACTACCAGAACAGGACACTAACTCAGCCATACCCTGCACCACAAATGAAGGTATGACACTGTAGGGTTCAAACCCCATGATTCTCCCTGAATGGGAGAGCATGTCTGGACACTTAAGAGAGACAGCCTCTCGACCTGACTCAGGACATGTTCTCCTTAAAACATACCTATCACAAAACCTTAAATGGAAATAGCCAGATTTAATTCAAGGTTAAAACACAAGTAAAATACAATTTTTAAAACAACAGCCCCAATGGAAGAGAAGTAATAATTTAATGATGAACTCAACAAAATAGTTGATAAAAGTCTCAATGGAGGTAAAAATAATTCTGTTAACAATTAATATTGTTTTTTTTTTTTNAAAAAAAAACTCTCTACCTCAGCTGGGGAGGGGTTTTGTTATAGCTCTCTTAATTTTGCTATTTTTAACATTGATTTCAAAAATAAAAGTAAGCTCAAATCTTGATAGTATTATTTTATTTGAAGTAAATTATTATGAAATTTTTTTTGCATAGAATCGTGAGATTGGATCATAAAAGTTGACTTCAATTTATTTTAACCTAAGTTGAAAATGCATTTTGTTTATGAATGCGAAACTATTGTAGAAACAAGCATTTGAATGAAATAAAAATACTTACTATCTCCAATAGAGCATAACTCAAGGTTGTTGAAAAAAGAACAAAAATGATGATATAATTATTTAAATGTTTATTACTTACATCTATACAACGTTTTCTAGCAGGACAGAATGGATAAGAGCTAACATTTATTCCATTGACACAAATAACATCATAAACAAGGTATCTAGGAATATTTAAGCCCTGATAACGATCGATTACCATTTCCTGTAAGCAAAAGAAAAAATTGTTGAAAACTAAAATTTATAAATAAACCACTAAATTCACATTAATTTATTAACTCAATTGTGGTGTATTAATTCATTAATTATTGGACTTATGTACATATTAATAAATAATTTGACAATTAAACCATCTCTGACTGATTTATTGAAGATCCATTAATAGAAATAGTAATTAGTAAATTTTTATGTTTATAATCTGTTTAATAGCTGTTTATCTCTTTGTTAGATCCCAGGCGGCTCTTCTCTATACCTATGGTCACACAATCACATTTCTAATCATTTGAACCTCACTGTAAAATGATTACTGATTGGTGGACTTTGGACTAACCTTATTAGAGTGTATATGTTACAACTGTGTAAGAAGTGTGAATGGAAAGGGTGTCGAAATATGGTTTAATTTATGAATGTTTTATGTTGTTTTTAAGATTGATTATAATACACACATTTAATACAAAATAAAGCATTCACCATAATGTCACCAGACAAATATTTGTAAGCAGTTTAAGTAAGTTATTCCAGTATATTACCATGCTACAAGCAGTCAAGGTTTGAAATCTGAAATCCATTGACACAACCTACTAGCAAATAGGTATTGGCATATATGCCAAGCACAGGCATGTATGCTTTTCACTGAACTATAACTCTTCAGCATTTGAAATCACTTAATGAAGTAGTACTGTTTGCTAATTTCAAGTGTTTTTTTGTATAAAAGATCTTGCCCAGTTAAATGTTTCACTTTTAAGAAGGGTTTAATCCCTGATATGCAGCAAGTTAATTATTTAAGTTGGTAAAACCTAATGGAGAATAAACATTTAATTAATTAACTTCTAAATCAATACACATTATAAGTATATAATTTTTTTATTATTATCACAACTGTACTAGATCCAAAAATCTTACAATATTAAACCAGATCTTGAATTAGCTTCACATTAGTAATGTAAAATTGATTTTTAATTTCATGTATTTAGTAATTTCAAACCGTTAGGTGCCCCAAATATCTTCTTCTTTTCCTTCCTCCTAAGAGTCTTTTAGCGGGGAGCCTAGAACCCAAGCATACCAAACCTCTCAGTCCCAAGCCATCATCCTCATGGAATCCTAATGATTTCCCTTCTCCTCTCCAATTCTTGCAAGACTGTACAGCCATAATGTTCTTGGCCAGCCACTTGGTCTTTTTCTAGTAGATCTTACCACGAAGAACTATCATGGTCCGCAATCTTCGCCCATTCTGCAAACATGTCTAATCCATTCAGTTGTTTCTTCACTAGGGTCTCAGATAGTACTTTCTCCCCCTACTCTTTTTTTGATATTTCTTAATAAATACATCCAAGTCTTCATGATACTTCATTTTCGAGGCAGAAAGTCTTTTCATTACACTGTCCTGAATGAACCAACTCTCACTTCCAAATAAAAGTGTTGGAAGGTAAATTGCCTCAAAAATCTACATTTTAGGTTTTTCTGAACTTTATGTTTCTTTACTACAGCCATAAATATCTCCAGGTTTTTTTTTATACCATTGATTGAGCCATAACTGTTATTTGATCTCATTATATGAGTAGAGGCTTCCTTCATTATAAATAGGATTTCAATTAGGTTTTTTTATGAACCTTGACCAAACCCCAACAAAAATTCTCTACTCTTAATTTATACAGGTTTACTAAGGACCACAATAGGAGATCTGTTTTCCTAGTCAAATTATGTACTTAAGCTGAAAACTCCATTAAAAAAGCTTATATTAATAATAGCTGATACCAATGGCATTTTAGGTTATGCTAATGAGCATTAGACTAATAAAGAGCAGTTTATTTTCTTGTAGTTAAGCTCCAATTTAATTAAAACAATATTTTTTGCACTCGGCAATATATTTTATATTACAAACTCAATTTACTTGGATGATGTAATCTTAACTTCTTACTTACAATAAATGAAACAATGAAATGTAATGAAAGAATTTCTAAAATTACCTCAGGTACTTAAAATCAAATAAATTCTTCTAACCAAGTTATACTTTAAAATTCATGACATTCATTATATAATATTCTAACAAAAACAATAGATTAGCTTCTATATTATATACACAACACATTCATACATATAATTTACTTGTAAAGCATTTTACAAAAACTTACGCCATCCAACAGTGTCTGTGTTAAATGTTTTTCTAAATTTTTTCTGTCAACAAATCGGAGTCCTTGGATTTCAAAAACTGAATTGTCCCTATCAATCATATAAACTTGTTTTTCTCCTAAAATGACCATCATATATCTGCAAAATAAAAATAAATGCATATGTTATAGGATATAATACAATGTATACAATAGATAGTAAGATAGTACCAATATGTAGTAAATGAGTAATTAAATTATAGATTAAAAAAAAAAACATAACAATATTATCTGCAAAACAATGCCCAAATTATTCCACAGCATTTTTGTAATGTATTTTTGTATTTTATTTTTTCCTGTCCTGTGAATTCCACCCTACAATTTTATGAATAAAAAAGAGACAAAAATATTTCATGCATAATTGTTAAATAATGCTAAGGAATTCATTAAGTTTCAGCAATTGCAATTGCTAAATTGTAAAAACATTTTATTCAAATTTTGGATTACAGATAAAACCATAAATATTTCTCATCAATCTAATTATATAGTTTATAGTAGTATATTTGCATAATAATTTTAAAGTTGCAATTCTGGGAAGATATAGCTTTGAGAAACATTTATGAGGTGATTTATGATTATGATGGTATGAAGAATTTTCCCACTACTTGATCAACAAGTAAGGGTCCCTCACTAAGCAAGCGATTGTCAGCCTCGAAACTTTCCCAGTGACTCGTTAGCCTTTGTGTCTGGTTCTTTAACTGCCAGCAGTACAATTGATCCATGTGTTAATGTCCAAAAATTACCATCTGTCTTTTTACCAATTTGTCATAATTGTACCACTCTTTCATAGGTATCTCTTGAAGGACTCCCAATACATTCCTAAACAGGGGGCAAGCTTATAGAAAAGCTTTTCACATAAATTGTGAGAGAAGACCGCCCCCCCCCCACCCCTGATTCAGATCAGAAGATGATGTACTTATCCCTAGAAATCTACCCCTACATTTGGATACGTGGGCTAAACACGAGAACTGCTTTGTCTGCTGCTTAATCCAAGTATTATCCCAAACTACCCTGAAATTTAAAAAAAATACAATATTAATGGGGTTACTTAATACTCTATGTATATATTTTGAAATTTGTTTAGTTCGGATCCAAATTCATTATAAAAGAGCAGAAATTGAATCAGTACAGTAAAGCACATATGGAGTGCTGCAGAAATTGCTAGAGTTCAGCTTTTCTATTCTCAGACTTTATATAACCACAGAATGAAACCAAACTAATGGCATAATCTAATGAGCAGTTATTTTGAAAACTCAAATTTTGAAAACCAATACAGATGAGTCCAGATGCAGCAATTTTACTTTCTTTATATAAACTTCCTAAAGGGAGAAAAGAAACTAATTAAGACTTTTAATATGGCAATTAAACAGGCAATATTTGATAGTTTTTCTATTATATGACATGTGAGGATTAATTTAAGTATCATGATTTAATCTCTCAACCAAATAGAATGACAGTGTGATAATAATAGCAGTAGGATATGACTTAGTTTAATGCTACCAATTAATTTCAAATATAACTACCTTGTACCATCAGCTTTCCAAGAAACATTGTAAGGCTCTTTAGATAGAAAATTAATATTATCTCTATCCATAGAGACTGGTTGAGAGCCAGGAAAACCTCCTCTGAAATAATATAAGATACCCATTATTTATACATTAAATTTACAAGTATAATGTAATCAATTCAACTTTTGTATTTTTAGAAAACTTGACAAATTAAAAAAATTTCTGTTGGAGATCTCAGTATTGCCCTACAATTTTTAAAACATCTTAGTACTGCCATATTTTTCATTATTTTAATTAGAAACTTTTTTACTAAATAAAGTCATCTTAATATTCTATTATACCTATGTATTATGAATAATTTTCTGGATTCAACAGAAATTATTAAACACTAAAATGCATGCAAAGTTGCTCATGCACTCAAACAATTTTTACATGGATGGATTATTCATCTAATTTGAATGTCTGACCAATACTGAAAATTATGTTTTTATATTAAATTAAAGTAAAAAAAATAGTTAATAAATAGATAGATGAATTAACTCCATTCTTTCAGCTCAAAATGAAATTAATATACTATAATATATTGTCCAGATTGCTTTCATTACCACTGTTCAGAAGAAAAAAATTCACTCCCTTGATAAATTTTTATGTATTTTATATTTTCATGGGTCCTATGTTTGAATCTGAATTGAACCATTTAAAAAGAAATGGATTGAAAAACACAAATTCAATTTGCCCACTGCATGCATAGAAGGAAAAAATGAAAATTAGGCAGGAGCAGCATTCTATACAATAATAAATAATAAGCTCAAACCACATTTCTTAAATTCTTAAATGAAGCAAAAAATAATTTAAGGCACAATAAACTTAAGCTAACACGTATACCTAAATAACAATCCAATTACTAAACAATAAACAAGCCCATAACAAATTGACAAAAGACAGAAGAAAATGTCACATTCTAAGTGAACCCATACTCCTGTTGTTATGATTTTATTGATTCAAAGAAAGCACATGGCAATTTTCATTTTTTTTTTTTTTTTTTAATAATTATTCTCAGTAATGCATTTCTGTCAGAATTCACCTTAATTCATATTAACCTAAAACCCAAATCATTAATACATCATCTGCACATATTATGTTTATTTTCATTATGATAATTTAAATGTCAGTCATTGTGGGTCATATACAAGTTTTAATCAAACTGTAGATCAAAGCTAATCTCCTATTTATATTTGTTTAATTTTACATATTAACTAGATTATTTCTTTATTTTTTTTTCATTTAAATTTTATACATCAATTATTACTACAAAAGAAACCAATTGTGGCTTCTAGACTGTTAAATTAATTTTTACAATTTTTTTTTCAATCTCTCAAAACTGTTCACGTAGGCTTCCACGGTCGTCAGATGTATATACAGTTTCTTCTTCCGGGTTGGACCGTGTCAAGTAGTTGGTAGTTGCCGAGCTTTCGCACATCCTGTGATGGCTTCTTCAGGGCTGAATAGAGAATGAGAGCTGTTTTCAAATCCAGGGGTACTTATACCCGTCGTGGTCCGGTCCTTGGGCGAAGCCTGCCTTCCCATTGGTTGATCCTGTCTTCTGGCGGCTGGTCTCCAGAGTAGTCAGTTAGCTGGTCACTGATTGGCTGGATCCTCTTGTCGACTATCGCTGGTTTCCAATTCTTGCTGAGTCTGTAACCGTCTTCCCTGTTGATATTTTTCGGATTCTTCGTAATTTCGATGGCTTCTCTGATGGTGCGTCGATAGTAGTTGCTTTCTCGGGCCAGTACTGAAGCGTCTTCGAATTTGATGTGGTGGCTGGTGTCCGTAGTCCAAGCTTATCCTTAGGTTTCTTCTTCGTGAAGAATGGCTACGACCGCAACACTGTAGCAAGGTCCAGAGGAAAAGAAATGGGCAGCGCAACAGAAAAGAGCGGGAAGCAGAAGAATTTCGAGGACAGATAAGGACAATGTTCAGCACAGACAGGAAAATAACCGATATTCTTCCGAAACCTAAGGATAAGCTTGGACTACGGACTCCAAGAATATACAAGATTCCCTGCTCCTGCGAAACTTCTTACATCCGTGAAACTGGAAGGACGATAGACACACGCCTCAAAGAACATATCGAAGACATCAAACACGGACGCACGGAGATCTTGTCGACTTACGCTGGTTTCCAGTTCTTGCTGAGTCTGTATCCATCTTCCCTGTTGATATTTTTCGGATAATTCTTTGTAAGTTCTATGGTTTCTCTGATGGTGTGTCGATAGTAGTTGCTTTCCCGGGCCAGTACTGAAGCATCTTCGAATTTGATGTGGTGGCTGGTGTTGGCGAAGTGTTCTGCTAGAGCTGACCTCTCCGTGCGTCCGTGTTTGATGTCTGCGATATGTTCTTTGAGGCGTGTGTCTATCGTCCTTCCAGTTTCACCGATGTAAGAAGTTTCGCAGGAGCAGGGAATCTTGTATATTCTTGGAGTCCGTAGTCCAAGCTTATCCTTAGGTTTCGGAAGAATATCGGTTATTTTCCTGTCTGTGCTGAACATTGTCCTTATCTGTCCTCGAAATTCTTCTGCTTCCCGCTCTTTTCTGTTGCGCTGCCCATTTCTTTTCCTCTGGACCTTGCTACAGTGTTGCGGTCGTAGCCATTCTTCACGAAGAAGAAACCTAAGGATAAGCTTGGACTACGGACACCAGCCACCACATCAAATTCGAAGACGCTTCAGTACTGGCCCGAGAAAGCAACTACTATCGACGCACCATCAGAGAAGCCATCGAAATTACGAAGAATCCGAAAAATATCAACAGGGAAGACGGTTACAGACTCAGCAAGAATTGGAAACCAGCGATAGTCGACAAGAGGATCCATCCAATCAGTGACCAGCTACCTGACTACTCCGGAGACCAGTCGCCAGAAGACAGGATCAACCAATGGGAAGGCAGGCTTCGCCCAAGGACCGGACCACGACGGGTATAAGTACCCCTGGATTAGAAAACAGCTCTCATTCTCTATTCAGCCCTGAAGAAGCCATCACAGGATGTGCGAAAGCTCGGCAACTACCAACTACTTGATACGGTCCAACCCGGAAGAAGAAACTGTATATATCTCTCAAAACTGTTTTTTTGCTCAACTAAAACTGCCTCCGAGTCAGGAGGGAGTGGCTCTAAAGAAATCACAAAGGATGTAACAAAAATGAATTTTAAGGACATATTGCAATTTTCAACAATATATTTGTAATGTAGCTCTTTTGTTGCCCAACAATAATTGACACAAATCTCGAACAAGTTTTTTTTTTTTTTTTAACATTAATTATTTTCCTTTGAATTCCAGGTCTTAAAAGAGAAGACAGATTTGTGATCCTCCAAAAATGGCCTCTTGATTTAGGTCATTTGGCAAAAATGGGTCACTTAATTTAGGCCTTTGTATCAAGAGCAACTTTTGAGGAAATGCTTTCATAAAATTCTAAATAGGTCCTAATGTAATTTAGAAATAGTTGACCATAGAATTTTATGAGGAAAGATTGGTTGGGGATTCCATCTTGGGATTTCAATAAATAAAACTTGTTTGTAGACAAAAAAGTTTTTAATTTTAATCGTACAGGGTGCTAGAAAAAAAAACTCTCTACCTCAGCTGGGGAGGGGTTTTGTTATAGCTCTCTTAATTTTGCTATTTTTAACATTGATTTCAAAAATAAAAGTAAGCTCAAATCTTGATAGTATTATTTTATTTGAAGTAAATTATTATGAAATAATACGTCTTTAGCACAGATTTTGAAAAATTCTATACAAATATGGTAACATGATGACTTTATTTTCAAGCTTTTTTTTTTTTGGGAATGTGTTAAAAAGTGCGTCCGTGTTTGATGTCTTCGATATGTTCTTTGAGGCGTGTGTCTATCGTCCTTCCAGTTTCACCGATGTAAGAAGTTTCGCAGGAGCAGGGAATCTTGTATATTCTTGGAGTCCGTAGTCCAAGCTTATCCTTAGGTTTCGGAAGAATATCGGTTATTTTCCTGTCTGTGCTGAACATTGTCCTTATCTGTCCTCGAAATTCTTCTGCTTCCCGCTCTTTTCTGTTGCGCTGCCCATTTCTTTTCCTCTGGACCTTGCTACAGTGTTGCGGTCGTAGCCATTCTTCACGAAGAAGAAACCTAAGGATAAGCTTGGACTACGGACACCAGCCACCACATCAAATTCGAAGACGCTTCAGTACTGGCCCGAGAAAGCAACTACTATCGACGCACCATCAGAGAAGCCATCGAAATTACGAAGAATCCGAAAAATATCAACAGGGAAGACGGTTACAGACTCAGCAAGAATTGGAAACCAGCGATAGTCGACAAGAGGATCCATCCAATCAGTGACCAGCTANTATATATATATATATCATGTATTATGAAACCCTACATAAACAAATATTTATTTAAATATATTTCTGACTATTAAGTAAATTATGCTCTGATTATAAACATTGTTCCAAGCATTACCAGAATCCCTCACTCTTTTCTAAGCCCAGCTCCAACCAAACAACCCTCTCTTCCTTGCATTTCTCAAGAGCAAATTAGTAAATTCTCCTAGAGTTCGCCCAACCGTTGCATTTGCACCTCTGCAATAACTATAGTTGACAAATATTCAAAATTGTATTTGCAAAATCGGATGTAAAATAATAATATATCTTTTTAAAAACTCAACCGAGTTGAAAAGATATACAACTTATATACATATACACAATATTCTTTGAAGGATGATTGTGGTATAATTATAGTATGTAAGGAATATACATACAATTATCAGAACAAAAATAATTTATATTAAAGAAATAATACATTGGACAAATAAGAAATTCAGAAAAAAACAAAACACGTTACATTTATATAAAAAAATGTATTTTCTGGTGAATACAAAAAGTTGAGAAATAAAATATAGAGAGTACAAAAAAATTAAAAGCCATACTTTTGCACACAGCTGAATAGATCATGGAAACTTCTTCTATTTGAAATATACATATTATATTATCTTTAAATAGCTGCAGAGAAAATTAAAAGAGTCCCTTGAATAAAAATAAGAAGAAAGGTAAAAATAATCAGAACCACTACTTGAATATTACAAATTAGGAAAACATAAATAATAAAATGATTTTAAAATAAATCATTTTATTATTTGTGTTTTCCTATCCACAATAAATACTCAAAATAATTTTATGGGCTATAGGTCACTAATAAAATTGTTTTAAATATCACATTAAATACCGCTATTTATTAATAACTAATAAATAAATAAATATAAATTACTTACCGCTAATAAACTTATAAATACAAATTAAATAAATGTTCTTGTTTACAAAGACGCCTCAAAATTAACTTGTTATATTGTCTGCAATTACTTGTTCCTATCAATTAACATTTCAGTGACAAGAGCTCGAAGTTCTTAGACACGTGATCTGACACAGAAATTGAGACTGACCCGAAGGTCGCCCGAAGGAACTAGGCAGGCCTAGACGAATCTAATAGCTTTTCTGGCTAAATGTGATTTCCTCTTATAAGTAGAGTGGTGTCAGGAGGAAGCAGGTGGGTCACCTTCAATTGGCACCTATCAGTACGGGGCTGGTATCCGTCTCCTCTCATTGCCTGTTTCCTTAGTCTTTGGCAAAAGCATGCTTCCGCGCTATATAACAATATGGTTGCACTGAAGGAATTGGTAAAATATCTATACTATCTGCGCGTTCAATATTTGACTTTAAAAGAAAAAAATACATCTTATGTATGATTATGTATCCCTTGNTATATATATATGTATGTATACATAGGATGAGTCTTTACATTATAATTTATGTTGGTTGGAAGTTGGTTATTAAATATTATAATTTATATCCGAGGGAGGTTTATGGTCTTATCTCAGAGTGCAGAACAAAACTGAGTTGTGCATGTCATATCTCTGAATACAGAACTATAAGTTAAGTTATTTATGTGACCATAAACCTCACTCAGAGATCTCTCCCTATAACAATATATTAAGGGCAAATTTTATTGGCAAATATTATTTTATTTTCAAGCAAAATTATTTATTTAATGTCTTTTAAAGGTCTTTAATTTGAATATAATTTTAGTTTTAAGTTTGTTTTGTTTTTCTTGAAAGAACTTTAATTTTCCAAAGAATGTATGTTTATTTTCATTAGAAAAATAATTAATTATTCCAAATTAACTTAATTTAATTTTATTTGTAACTTCATTGTACAAAATATTTTTAACTTCATTTTATAATTATAGGTATAATTGAAAAAATGATTGTTGTCACACTATTTTTCCAATTATTCCTTTCTGCAAGCTAGCTTTAAATGAGAATTTAAGGGAAGTTTTCAATTGTGAAAATCCTATAGGCTCCCACAAAAGTCAAAATGCTTTCAATAAGATGCGGTTTGTAACATAAAACTAATTTAAGTCTATAAAACACCTTTGCCTGACACTAAAAAATTAGTTATAGACAAGCCTGAGGTTGTTATACAATTGGCATAAAAAATCACTCTTGTTGTATTCTGGTTACCATGAGATTTAAAAATACCAAGTTTAGTTATAAAATACGGGCGAGCTCATGGTGGAACTGCACTTCTTATCAAGAAATCCTATACCCATCATATTTTACCCTCCACTCCCACAGTGGATTGAGTCCCTTCAATCAACAACAGTGTCAATTTCTACAACCTCTTATCCTATCACACTTTCAGCAATGTATTGTCCTCCAAATAAGCCAATCACTACACCAGAATTTTCCACTTTCCTCAAAGACCTCGGTCCCCGCTTCCTTGCGATGGGGACTATAACACTTGCAATGGGGATCGAGAACGACCAACTCTCGAGGTCAATCTCTATATAATGCAGTATCATCCCAAAACCTCTCCACAATTAGTCCTTCCTCTCCTACTTATTGGACCTCTGACGTAAACCATCTTCCTGATATCCTGGATTTCTTCATGTGTAAAAACCTTACTCCTCTTAATTATTCTGCTTCTACCTTAAACGAACTCTCTTCTGACCACAGCCCAGTTCTCCTTACATTAGCCTTGACCCCTATTCCAAAACAATTGCCCCCCTCCCTCATTAATGGTCAAGTCGACTGGACCTTGTTTAGAATTCTCATGAAAGAGTCTCTTGACCTCAGAATATCTCTGAAAACCTCTGACGATTTAGATGATGCAGTACACTTCTTTACCATAAACCTTCAGAAATGCATATGTATGGCTAATCTCAAACCAAAAATTACCAAATACTCTTCTGAGTCCCAAAAGCCACTCCCAGATTCGCTTAAAAAGCTCATAATAGCGAAACGCCGCTCAAGGGCGTTGTTCCAAAAAATATAGACACCCCACAGATCGCAAAGACTTTAATCGTCTATCCAGGCTCTTAAAGCAAAAATTAGGTGCTTTCCGAAATGATGCTTTAAGTGCCCATCTATCTTCCCTCTCAGCAGGAGGCATATCACTCTGGACTGCTACTCGCAGAATCCTTAAGGGCCCTGAAGCTTCTACCCCCTTGCGTCGAGGAGATGGTTCCTGGGCTTCTTCTGACAAAGACAAGGTCGAAATGTTTGCCCGCACCTCAAGCAAACATTTACTCCTCATTTAGACCCCTTAGACCTGTCCAATACCATGGAGACTGAGGAATCTCTGGACATGCCATTACCTATGTCTTTACCACTCAAGGCAGTAACACCTTCTGAGGTCAAGTATATAATCTCTCGTCTAAGCACAAATCTCCTGGATATGACCTAATCACCGGTCGAATTCTCCGTAATCTTCCTAAGAAAGCAATTATATTCCTCAGCTATATCTATAATTGTATATTCCGATCTACACACTTCCCACTCCTCTGGAAATATTCAGACATAATATTATTTCCCAAACCTGGAAATCCTCCATCCTACCATCCTATTAGTCTCCTTCCTTCACTCTCTAAGGTACTCGAAAAAATTCTGTTAAAACGAATGATGCCTTCCATTGAACCCTACAATATCCTCCCAAATCATCAATTTGGTTTCTGACGTAAGCATTCTACTGTCCAGCAGGTGTTTTGCGTCGTAGACTACATCTCCTCTTACCTTGAGCGCAAAGACTACTACCCAGGAGCTTTTTTGGATGTTTCTCAAGCATTTGATAGAGTCTGGCACAGTGGTCTCTTGTTTAAACTGAAATCCATGCTTCCTAATAACACTTACCTTATCTTTAAGTCTTACTTATCCAACCGTTTCTTTAGGGTCCGGCAAGGATTAGATTACTCCGATTTCTACCAAGTGGAAGCGGGAGTTCCTCAAGGTAGTGTGCTTGGACCTATCCTATTCATCTTGTACACTGCTGACATCCCTACCCATCCAAGTACCCTCTTAGCTCTATTTGCGGACGACAAAACTATCCTATCCTCCCATCCCGATTCTAAAACTGCTTCCAAAAACCTTCAGGATCACCTCGAAAAAATCAAACAATGGTGTCGCAAATGGAGAATAAAAATCAATGAAGCAAAATGCGTTCAAGTTAATTTGCAACTGCGGAAAAAAGACTTCCCTGAAATTGTGAAATTTAACGATATTCCTTTACCACATTCAAATTCCGTTCGTTACATTGGGTTCCATCTTGAACCACGACTTATATGGGGAGAGCATACTAAAATTAAAAGACAAGAACACAATTGGCGATATGGACTTCTATACAGACTCACTGAACAAGAACTCCAATCTTACAATTGAAAACAAACTGATGCTCTACAAAACCTTATTACGACCAATCTGGACTTATGGAGTAGAAATCTGGGGTGCCGCCAAGCCTTCCAACATCCAACGAATCCAGTCCTTTTAATCCAAAACCCTCCGATTAATCCCAAATGCTCCCTATTAGGTATCCAATTCCTCTCTTTGCCACGATTTTAATATTCCTTTTGTTCAGGATCTAATTTCTTCCCGCTTCAGCCTTTTCCAGAATAAACTGCCATTCCATCTTAATTCACTGGCACAGACCTTGTCTTCCAACTCCAACCCCTACAACCCTCCCCATCGGCTCAAATGAAGATGGCCCCGCGACCTCCTGGGGACATAGTCTGAAAATAATTTGAGAGTGGTGACACTGGTAACCTCCTCTCCTCATGTGACTTTCATTAATGTCATTTATTTTCTATTATACATTGTTATCAAATTACAAAATGTTTTTATATATTTTTAACAGAATGTAATATATAAATAAAGGTTAAAATAAATAAAGTTATGAAATATTTTGGGAATACAATCATTAATAGAAACTATATGTCCAATGAATGATACTCCATAGAGTCAAGCTTCACATCAGTTAAAAGACCTAAACATAAGGTTTTTACTGAACTTATGCTGAAATGAATGAAGTACAAGCTTCTAAATAAAACTTCATAAGTGAGGCAGTATGAAGTTAAAACCCCTGAAAGAGAATCATGGGTTTGCCCAACACAACCAACAATAACAGATTATGGAAACTTCCAATATAATAAATTATAAAAGAATTAAGACTAATCAAGTAAAAAAAATTAAAAGAATCCCTTGAATAATAATAATAAGTATTGCAATAATAATTATAACAGCTTTTTAATGCTTTGAATTAGTAAGTACAATTACCCTCTAGTAGGTAGATAGAGAGAAGGGGGGGGGGGGGTGACTCAGAATGTTTATGATAAAAATGAAGCAATGAAAAACTAACAATTCATATTATCAAAATAATCAACTATATTTTTCTTAGGTAATAGGATACTCAGGAATTCCAAAGAATGAATCAGTCTTCAAAATATGCTTTGAAGGATGAGATACTTATGAATTTCATATAATAAAACATCTAGAAATAATCTAAAATACCTTCTGTCCTATGAAAAATACAAAAATGGCAAGGAAAATTGGAAACCATTCTAAGAAAGAGGCACTTAGAAATATTTATTTCACATATTCAATACTACCATAAAATACCAACAAATGGCACTGTTAATAATTACGAATAAAAGTATCAATCAGACTCTTCCTATTTTCTTAGTGTATTAATTTAAGAAAAAATATATACACATAACATAAACAAATGCTAACTACTTATTGACTACAGAAGTCCAGTTTTACTTAAGCATAGAAGGTAATTAGTTAATGGCCTATGGATGTGCACTTTCGAATAGATAAATTTATCATAAGTTGTAGAAATTGTAAAAAATTTTATAAACAAGAATATTCACTTAGGAATGTGGAAGAAATATTGTCTTTATTTACTTTATCATTAATTGAAGTTTTTCTATATGTAAATGCCTCAGATAAAAAGTGTTTTTCAAGATCGGGTCTAGTCGCTAGGTCAGTTTACCCTACTAGAGACTGGACCTAATCTTAAACAACATTAAAATAAGGGCTGAAATATAGGCTAGAGCATAAGACAAAATAAGATCTTTTTGTTCAAATAGAGAATTTTTTGACCGTAGATATTATTGTTAGATGATTTTTGTTAGTCAAGAGAGTCAAGCTAGATCCAAAAAAATACAAATTTTAAAAAAAGTATATTTTTTTTTAAATTATCTGCCGACGTTTTGGCTTACATTCTAAGCTATCTTCAGGGCTGTAGAAATTCTATGTCATGAGAATACAATAATAATTTACAATATTATAATATAGAATTGTCATAATGCAATGTGATATCAAAATATGAATGTAGAAAGCTATGTAAGAAAATTTAAACATGCAGACAACCAAATTATTAAAACAAAATTACTAAAAAAATTAAAACAGTAATTGACGAGAGGGGAAATCCTGTCCCTAAGTTCACTTTTCCATGACAGAGAGGAAAAATATAATTTTTGAGAAGGACACTGGGGGTGGTGAAAAAGTGGGGGGGAGGTAAGAGGCGGGAGGTAAAAAGGGAGAGCTGCCTGTTTCAAAAGAGTGCAATAAAAAGACAAAGGAAAAAAGGAAGGGTATTATTGGGAATAAGTAACTTTTAGAACTGGGAAAAATGTTTGACAGGTTTATTTTGAAGAAGGGCTAATGATTTTTAGAATGTTGAAAATATTTGAATAAGTAGAAGAAATTTGTTCTATGTCCGTTCTGTTGTTAAATGGATTGTGTTGCAAGTTAATGTGAACGGCTTCAGATAAAAGGCGTTTGTGTTCATAGGGTTCAGTGGAAGGAATGGTTATGTTCTCGAAGTCAAATGTGTATTTTTCATGAAAAACATGTTTAGTGAGGGAAGTTTTTAATTTTTTTTTTTTTGTCATTTTTATGATTATTAATTTTACGGGAAATAGGGTTTTTAGTTTGTCCAATGTAAGAACCAAGAGAATAAGGAGTGTAACAGGGAATTTTGTTAACAACATTAGTTTTGTTAGTAAGGGGGATAGGGTCTTTAAGGATGGTTTTGTTTTTGGAAACTAAAATCCATTTAAACCATCCTTGAAGACCCCATCCCCCTTACTAACAGAACTAATGTCATCTACAAAATTCCATGTTCCACACCTAATAATTTTTTTTTAATAGTTTGGTTGTCTGCATGTTTAAATTCTCTTACATAGCTTTCTACATTCATACTTTTGATATCACATTGTATATAATTCTATATTATAATAATGTAAATTATTATTGTATTCTCATGACATTTTATTTCTACAGCCCTGAAGATGGCTTACAATGTAAACCGAAACGTCGACAGATAATTTAAAAAAAAATATACTTTTTTTAAAATTTGTATTTTTTTGGATCTACCTTGACCGAACCCCAACAAAAATCATCTAATAATAAGATCTTTTTGTTTCAAATTAATACACACTATTACAATACTAACCATTTTGTATTAAATATTGTTACTATATGTTAGTACAAAAGAAAATCAATTAAAAATTATAGTTCATCTCTAGATAACATAAAAATATAATCACAAATATCTATATAGGGTAACTTAGGGTCACCTCTTATACTCTCATTAATTTATAGGTTGATATTTTACAATTAATTCGAGGAAGAAAGGCCTTCACATCTTTTAGAGTAAAAAAAGAAAATCAATTAAAAATTATTTTTCATCTCTAGATAACATAAAAATATAATCACAAATATCTATATAGGGTAACTTAGGGTCACCTCTTATACTCTCATTATGAATGTGATCTCTCCTGGTTTGACTAGCAAATTCTTGTGAGATACTATTTTAGAAACAGTAACTCCTCATAGGTGCTTTTCAAGAGGGTTTTAACTTTAATTTCCATATCAAAGAATACATTAATTACTGAGTGAAAGGCAGCCTTCAGATCCAGGATTACTAAAACACTCTTATCTTATTCTAGGAAACAAGTCTAGAGACTACTCTGTGATAGCTCTGGGAAAATAAATAGATCTTGACATTGGCACTGTGTTCACATAGGCTTCGACGGTCGTCAGATGTATTTACCGTTTCTTCTTCCGGGTTGGACCGTGTCAAATTGTTGTTATTTGCCGAGCTTTCGCACATCATGTGATGGCTTCTTCAGGGCTGAAAAGAGAATGTTCTGATATCTTGAGTGACTTCTTCTTTACCTGTTCGTCGTTGTTTGAGTTGATTATGGAGATGACCTGCTGATTGATGGTCTTTGGAGTATCTTTCTCAAGCTTCTTGTAGGTGTCGTCATCGAGGAAACGGATGAGTGCCTGCATCTTCTTCAGGTAGTCTTTTTTCTTCATGATAACGGTGGCGTTGCCCTTATCGGCCAGGGTGATGACCAAGTCCTCTCATTTTTTCAGGTCGTTTAGTGCTTTGTATTCTTCTTTGCTGAGGTCGGTTTGGGTGGCTTGGCCTTCCTTAGAGCATAACTGACGTCTTGACGGATTGTTTCAGCTGCTTCTGGTTCAAGGTTCATGATACAGGCTTCGACGCTTGTTATAATTTTCTCTGTAGGAATCCGGCGTGGGGCGATGGCGTAGTTGAAGCCTTTCTGTAGAACCTGAAGTGTCTNATATAAAATAAATTCAATAAATATTTTATTTTTGATTAAAAATCAAATCAAGCAAGATTAAGACTACATAGGGAGACACTTAAACTATTAAAAATTAAAATAAAGCAAAATAAACTTGTTAAATGGGGGTAAGTCGCATTGCACAATAGAAGACTGAAGGATATACCAGAATGTGTGTGTAGAAACATATCCTTGATTAATCAAAGGGAAGAACTAAGAAATTCTATGTACAGAGCATCAGAACTTGGTAGTAACTTACCATAATATGCATGTCATAATGAGGAGTTCTTAGCCTGTATCATGAATAAAGCCCACACTAAGTGGAGAGAATATATCAGGAATTTGTTATGATGTTATGATATATATTTTTAATTTTCCAGCAAGTGCTGGACGAGGTGTACACTTGACCTGACAGATGATAACAGCACACAAATAATTGCTAAACCTTATACATTTAGTAATTCTTAAAATTAAAACATTTTAAAATTTTATTGATAGGTAATGAATGTAGATAATTTTGAATGATGCTAATGAATTCTGAATAATGAGAAATATACCGATTCATTGAGGAGGAGAAAATAAAACTCAGGTCAGAAAACAAATAAAATGTTCTGTATGGTGCTATTTCTTATTCTTCAATTTATTATTAATTTGTTTTTCATCAATTAGCATAACAACCACAAAGAAGCATAATAACCAATGGCTAAGTTTAGTTGTACTGAAAATGATTTTTTTCATAAAATTTTGAAATCGGAGAGTTACAAGGACTAATTGATCCTCAAATAAGTTATGAACAATAAGCACAATTGTGTAATGATGTTTTAAATGTGTGATGAATACACAATTTATTTTATACTTACCGTGCTTTTGTAAATTCATAAAGAGCAGCTTCTAAGCCCCAATCCAACTCTTCAACCAAAAAACACACTATCATAAAACCTGTTCTATTGAACCCGTGAGTGCAGTGAACACCTATAAAACAGAAGTCTCACAATTTAATTTGGTTTTATTTTATATACAGTGAGCCAAGCTGATTTTATTAAATCCCTAGAAAAAACACACAATAAAGCTTTTAGGATTTTTTATCTCATTATCAGACCACAAGCTTAGCTCTTCAGTTGATTCTCTTAAAAGCAATTAAGTTAGGTAAAGTAAAAGCTATAAGGGGCTTTTTTAACTTAAAAATTTAAAATGATACTTTAAAACAAAATAAAATTTTTTTTGTAAAAATCATAAATAGGAATTTCTAACTTAAGTAACAAATATCTTTAAACGTAAATGAATTCAAATATCCTGAAAGTAAGGGACTTAATATTTTTTTTTTTTTTTGTGGTATTTAATCCCACATAAATTTTAACAATTTTTAGAGCAAGGGAACAGAATAAAAACTGTCCCAGCCAGGACTCGAACCTGGATAGTTAGATTTTTTATTCTGTTCCCTTGAACTAAAAATTGGTAAGAGACTTAATTTTAATATTAATTAATTTCTACCTAGACCGAACCCCAACAAAAAAAGCATATAATAAGAGACTTAATGTTACTTAACATAACAAATGCAATAAAAACAATAATTAGGGATCAGTTAGATTTACCTATAATGTCTTTTGGTTCCCTACTCATAAAAAGTTTGCAAACTTTGATAAATAATTTAATCTGGTCTTCATCAGGAGTCTGCTTATGTCCTCTACAGCTTATTTTTAAATAATGTATTTCTCTGCCATCATCATAACCATTTTCAACTTCTGCTTTATTATAAAATCTTGTTGTATTGGTTAAATCAATCCATAGTCCGACGCGATACTGTAAAAAAAAGAAAAAAAAAAAAAGGATAAATGTAATATCAGAAGTAAGTGCATTCCTCCCCACACAGAAAGGTCAAACAGTAAAATTTAGAGTGTGGGACTCACATTGAGAGTATTATGGGTCTTATGGGGGTGGGGG
>KZ808205.1:7766-35426 GCA_000696205.2 Oncopeltus fasciatus
TATATATTAAATTAAATACATAGTGGAGGCCATAATATTCGTTCATAAAAATTAATCTAAATTTTCATGGAGGATTAGCTAGTACAATGTATCTACCTAGAACTTGTATGTATCTACCTAGAGGGTACGGCGGAGTCACCCGCCGCTCTAATTGATAAATAAAAGCCTTCCTAGTCCCGCATGAATCAAGGCTACATCTTGGTTTTTAATTTTTCTATTGCTATATTTAATATTGTACAACATAAATTTATGTTTTCAGGTCAGATCAAGCAGAGAACTGTGGAACAAAAACCCTGTAGTTGAAGCAGCACTATTTTTTGATGAAGCAGCCTTTAATATATTTGCCCCTTTTTTTAAATACGACATCGTACAAATAAGGGATATGCTTCTTGCTTATATAAATGGAGTGAGTAAATCTTAATATTTTAAGGCATATTTAAGTTATAATCAAAATTAAAACCACGTAACAGCTGATTATTATCAATAAGGCAAACAGAATGGAGAACGAAAAATTATAAACTTTGTTGTAAGTTAATTTAACATAGAAATTTTTGCTCATACTTGAAATACAGTTGCAGAATATTGCCCACTTTTAAGAAAAACTTTTTTTAAACTAAGTCCTCTAGAATATTAAATCCCCTAATGTTCATTAGATTAGATTTTCAATAACTTTTAACTGAAGAAAAAAGTGTTACCATATGCGTTTCTCTGGGAGCCGCATTATCGTAGCTTTAGCCAGCCACGGGGAATGTTTATTGGAAGTCATAAATTTTCTGAGGCTGAATATTACTCAGACTTAAGGAGTGAAGGACACGAGTGGGGATTTCATCCTGGCAAATAATAACCTTTAGGATTAGGATCAAGTCAAGACAGCACCAATATATGGCTCATTAATTTAATATCATACAAAACAATATTTACAAAATAAGTGCTCCGTAATAGACTGTATAGTACAGAGATAGTGGCTATGATGTGTGGCACATCTATCTATTAAAAACTACTTGTTAAAAAAAATCTAATCAAAGACTTTATTTCATTAAAACAAATAAAAACAATTGCATCGAAAAAGGGAAAACATTGCAAGAAACGGACCAAAATATTTGATTGATTGATTTTTTTTTTTGCAGTAATTTGAACACCTTAAGACAAGCTATGGTAGACTAAATTTGTTTTATTAATTTTCAGTTATTATTCCTAGAAGAGTCACTTGACCTCGGAATCTCCTTAAAAACCTCTGAAGAGCTGGATGATGCTGTCCAGTTCTTTACTAAAAAGAATCGGCAATGTCTTTGGAAGGCTAACTTAAAACCCACCAGCACCCGCTACACTGTAAATTCAGCTGAACCCCTTCCTGATTACATTAAAACCTCATACAAGCTAAGCGGCAAGCTCGAGCCCTGTTCCAGAGGTAAACACATCCCTCAGATCGTAGGGAGTTTAACCAGCTATCTTGTAAAGCAAAAACTAGGTGCTTTACGTAATAAGGCATTTAATGCCTATCTGTCTAGCCTCTCAAAAGGAGACAAATCCCTCTGGACTGCTACTCGCAGGATTCTGAAGTATCATGAACCTTCTACCCTAACGCATAAGATGAACCTTGAGATCTTCTCAACCATCTTGGTTCCTGGGCCTCTTCCGACAAAGACAAGGCCCAAATGTTTGCCCAGCATCTAAAGCAAACTTTCACTCCTCATCCAGATCCCGATAACTTGTAACGCGGAGGTTGAGGAGTCACTGGATATACCATTACCAATGTCTCATACCTTATATTCTCCGTCTTCATTGGTAATATATGGTATGAGAGTTCTATATTCATTGGTGGTAGAAATAATAATAACCCTTTAGATTATATTACCAATGTCCTTACCGATTAAGGCAGTGACACCATCTGAGGTCAAGTACATTATAAACCATCTGCCTAAGCGCAAAGCACCCGGCTATGACCTTATCACCGAGCTAATACTTCGAAACCACCCCGAAAGGCAATTGTTTTCCTCACTTACCTCTATAATTGTGTCCTTCGAACCACCCATTTTCCACTTCTCTGGAAATTTTCAGAAATAATTCTATGTCCTAAACCCGGTAAATCTTCTTCTAACACATTATCCTATCGACCAATTAGCCTTCTTCCTTTACTTTCTAAGCTATTTGAGAAAGTTCTTTTAAAACGAATATTACCTATAATAACAAGGCATACTGGACTATTATATGAACTGAAATCTATTTTTCCAAGTACCATCTACCTAATCCTCAAATCTTATCTTTCTAACCGTTTCTTTCTAAACATGATAGCTGTGGTGTTCCACAGGGCAGTGCTTGGACCCATCCTTTTTATCCTTTATACTGCAGACATCCCTACTCATCCTGATACTCTTTTAGCCCTCTTTGCAGATGACCTTAGCTCTGTGCCGCTAAGCCTTCCAATATCCAACGAATACAATCCTTTCAGTCCAAAATTCTCATAATAATTTCTAACGCTCCATACTATGTGTCCAACTCTACCCTTCATCACGACTTTAATATTCCTTTTGTCAAAGACCTTATCTCCAACCGCTTAAGCTCTTCCATAGTAAACTCCAATTTCATCCCAATATCCTTAATATCTACCCTTCTCCCCCAGGTATAAATACCAGGTATATTAATATCCAGGTATACCAGGTATAAATACCAGGTATATCAGGTATAAATACCAGGTATAACCTAGGTATAAATACCAGGTAAAAATACCAGGTATACCAAGTATAAATACCTGGTATTTATACCTAGGTTATACCTGGTATTTATACCTGATATACCTGGTATTTATACCTGGTATACCTGGATATTAATATACCTGGTATTTATACCTGGGGGAGAAGGGTAGATATTAAGGCCCAGGAGGTATGGATTGGGATGAAACCCCTTCTCCCTGCACAGTGATGGCCATTTATTTGTTTTTATTTATTGTTTTTTAACACTTTATTCAGAAATTACATTCTGCACAGCGTGCATCTTGCAATGTGGTCTCAAAATATATAATAAATATGTACTAATATAATAATAGAGATATTAAGAGAAAAATAATTCCTTAGAAATAGGAATGGTTCTGTTGCACTTCTAATCCTTTGTGACCCTTTTTTCATCCGAACAATTANATATATAAATTAGCCTGTGTTAGTGTGAACGTAACCTGACAGGGTTTTCTTTTGTTGACCTTAATCCACCAACGCTGGCACCATCGCTGTATGTCAGTGAGATGTCGTTGGAGATTTTTCTGGCAGTATGTGAGTCGGCATCGGAAGAGAGGATTGCTTGGTCATCAGCAAAGGATGCTAGGAGTGTGTTAGGATAAGCTAGGATATTAACAGTATACAGGATGGGACCGAACACACTACCTTGTGGAACTCCCGCCTTCACTTGGTAATATTCGGAGTAATCTATTCCTTGTTGGACCCTGAAGAATCGATCCGTTAGGTAGGAGCGAAGGAAAAGGTAAAGGGTGCTTGGGAATTTGGATTTTTATTTAAACAATAGTCCGCGATGCCAGATCCTGTCAAATCTAAAATATGAAACATATCTTGGCCTATGGAGTGTTTATCTCGGAAACCACACTGGTGTTTAGAAAGTACTTGGTGATCGTCCATGATTGGTATTAGTCTTTTAAGAAGAATCCTCTCAAAGACCTTTGAAAAGAGGGGAAGCAAGCTTATTGGGCGATAGGAAGAAGGATTACTTGGGGGTTTACCAGGCTTTAGGAAGAGGATTACAGTGAATAACTTCCACTGGAGAGGAAAGTGTGTGATTCGGAGAATGGTTTTGTAGAGATAGGTGAGGAAAATTACAGCCTTTTTGGGTAAGTGGTTTAGAATTTGGGCTGTAATAAGATCATATCCGGGGGACTTGCGTTTAGGTAAGCGGGAAAGAATATATTTGATATATAATATATTTGGAATCTAGGAATTCTTCTACCTCCGTGTTCTTGGAATGGTTTTCTGGGTCGGGGTGAGGTGAGAAGGTTTTCTCAATTTGACGGCCAAAAACCTCAGCTATGTCTTCATCGGACGCTGCCCAGGTGCCATCATCGCGGCGGAGAGGAGAGGTAAGGAAGTGGTATTTGAGGATTTTTCCGGTGGCAGTCCAAAGGGATTTGTCTTCTGTTGTGCTTGATGAGAGATGATTGTTGAATTCTTTATTGTGATGAGATCTGAGTTCCCGTGTCACTAAACGGCTCAGTTTATTATTTGCATGGTGGTCGGATGGGTGTCATGTTCTCAGCCATGTGGCTCTTGCTCGTCTTTTGGACAGTATAAAAGTCTTTATATGAATAGGAAGAGGTTTGGTGTTTAAAGGTTTGGGATTTATAGGTTTTTGAAAGTAGGTTTGGATGCTTTCCAGCATGGCTGTTGAATAGCAGAAGTGAAGGACTGTATAGCATCGTCAAGATCTTGCGAGGATTTTAAAGAAACTCTGAGGTCTATAGCGTCTTTAGGGAGGGATTTGAACCTATCACAATCAACTTGGCCATTCACCAGGGACGGAGGAGTCGGTTTTGGGATGGCGTGAGGAGTGAGGAGGTGAGGAGTATGCGACTGTGATCAGAAGAAAGATCATTGATTGTGGTTGTAAAGAATTGAAATGGATTTAGACTTTTGCAGACAAAAAAAATTCTATGAGATCTGATACTCGGTTGCGATTAGTGAGAGTATTCGGAGAAAGGGTTGTAAGGTGCCTGGAGAAAAGGGTGTGTTCTGGGTACAACCACAGGAGTTAGTCATCCTGGAGCCACATTGTAGATGTTTCGCATTGTAATCGTCACCAGCGAGGAAATGGGATCCCAGTGAGTCAAAGAATTGGCTGAATTGAGCAGAAGTTATGAGTTTGCTTGGAGGACAGTACACCGCTGCGAGGGTGATAGAAAAAAGTGAAGGTTGATAGTGACACAGTGGTAGATAGGAAATAGTTTGAAGGATCAGAGGAATCAGGTGATGGGAGAGAGAGCTGCGAATCAGAAGGGCTGTCCCACCATGGGCTTTACCGTCTGGGTGTTCGGTCCGATAAGTTCTGTACCCTGGTATATTGATGTATTTTCGTGACGTAAGTCGTGTTTCTGTTATAAGTGCTACATCAACATTTCTTTCATTTAGAAGTAATCATTGTGCGTATGTACTCCATTGGCATTTCATAGGAGAACTGTGAGGAATTTGCTGGTAAGGGAATTCATGGTTGAGGAACAGGAAACCGTCAAATTTTATCAGATGACATATATACTTCTGATTATACCAATGTATCAACGATTGATGCATTATCATAACAATATACGATATTTCTCGTATGGATAATTCAATATTACTTCCCGCTGTACAAATTTAGATTACAATAAATTTCACTCTACTCTCTCTGATACCATTAGTGCAGACATTAACAAATGAAGGATTTATTCTTCATAAAATTGTTTCAGTAATACACTTCAGAATAAGGAATAAGTGGAGTTAGCGCCGTTATCATAAAATATCCATTAATTATTATTCTACTATTCATATAATTTACTGGGTGAAGCCTTTGGGTGGATGCTTAGTAAATGATATCAGATCCATCGCTGTCCGTTCACCACTTAGCACAGTCACTTTGACCTGTATATTTCACTCTATCTATTCAATTAAATGGGTTTAAATTGATTCCATTCGAAGAAATACAGAGCAGCTTTTTATCAAATTTTGTCAGAGGAGAGCAACTGAAGCTTGTTCAAGGATCTTCCCAATCCCGTATGAGCCAATGAGAAAATTCATTATACCAGCCATCTAATTTTAAATAACTTTATTTATCATCTAGAATGTAATTAATTCGCGGTTATTGTACATGCTCCAACTAATATCTTATTTTCTCAAACAATGTAATATTCTTTATCGAGCGAAGATAAAAATTGTAAATTTTAAACAGTTCTGGAAAAATTATTATGCATTTAGAATGAACTATGGTATGTTACAAGTTCTAGCCTTATTTCGCAATAAGCTAAATTTACTGGTTTTAATTGGCTACTTATTTTTACTTTTACTTTATTTTCTTGCTTAATGAAATGTAAAATTTGTGAAACCCAAATTAAATCATATATTGTGTTTAAAATTCTGAATCTAAAATTGGCATAATAGCACATAAAGGGAAAGTGTGCCCGGTTCTTCATTAAGCAACTTGCAAAAATATGTTTCAAATTATATATTTATATATATAAAACTTCTCGACCAGGTTTTCTGATAAGCTTAGTTGGTTATTGAGGATTTTGTTCAATTTATTTTGTACAATAATTTAGATTAGGTCAAGTATTTGCAATAAAAATAAAGAATGGATAAAAAAATATGTAATTACTTATGTATGACAAATAGTGAATGTTACATAATAGTTAATCTTAATTTTATAAATAGTAAACATTCAAAATTGTAAATTGTTTAAGTGTAATTTCAGCCCAGATTAAGAGAAAATATATTCACAAAGTAGTGGTCTAGGCTCAATAGTTCTACTATATTATTACACCAAAACACTCAATAATCAACTAATTATACACAGTAACATAGTCTAAGTGACGTATATATATACACATACNAACAAGTGGGATAGAGAGTGCAGTGCACACACAAGAGAAAAAAATCACAAGGAGCAAAATTTTCGGGGATCTTTCGCCCTTCTTCAGTAAGAAGTGAGAATCTTTCCACTTCTCACCGACGAAGGGCGAGAGATCCCCTAAAAATTTGACTCCTTGTGATTTTTTCTTTTTGTCTATACACTGCACTCTTTATCCAACCTGTTCTTGATTGCTACATATCGTAGCCGAGAGTATTTCATTTTCTAACTTGCGTGTGCGCATATGTATTTGTGTGATGTGAAATTCTTTGATTCTTTTTCCAAAATATCCCACTCAAAATATAGAGGAAAATGTGTTATAATGGATTTTCTTAGGCCTAATATAAAAATAAAACTCAAGTACACTACCCAAACAATTTTTTTAAATATACAGTATCCCTCTCTGTGGCTTTCTAAATTATTCCTTGGAGAAAAAACTGACTTAGAAGTCACCGGAACATTTCTTGTCAACAATCCTTGAAGAAAACTTAAATATTTTATTTCCAAAGCCTTGTTCTTTATACAAAATGATTATGTCCTAGGTAAGTATACTCGCAAAGTTAGGCTAAATGGAAAAATCCACCAAGTACATTTCCCCTAAATTCTAATTAACAAATAAACTATGATGCTTCAATTATTTAGGGTTAATAATTTTGAATAAGTTTTCAAGCCAAGAGACAATTAACACTTTTTTTTTCTTTTTTTATTATTAAACTTTTATTGTATTTTATTATATTTAATTATTACATTCTGTTAAATTTAAACATTTTGTAATTTGATTACCTCAATGAATTTTTAAAAAATGACATTCAATGACAATCATATGAGGAGAGGTGACCAATGACACTACTCTCAAATTATTTACAAATTATGTCCCCAGGAGGTCACAACCCCGTCTTCGTTTGAGTCGACGGGGAGGGTTGTAGGGGTTGGAGTTGGAAGACATGGTCTGTGCTAGTGGATTAGGATGGTATGGCCGTTTACTGTGGAAAAGGGTGAAGCGGGAAGAAATTAGATCCTGAACAAAAGGAATATTAAAATCGTGGTGAAGAGAGGAATCGGATACATAATAGGGAGCATTTGCAATTATTCTCAGGGTTTTGGATTGAAAGGACTAGATTCTTTGGATGTTGGAAGGCCGCCAAGGCCCTCCAGATTTCTACTCCGTAAGTTCAGATTGGTCATAATAAGGTTTTGTAGAGTGTCAGTTCGTTTTCTATCGTAAGATTGGATTTCTTGTTCATGAGCTCGACTGTCAGGATGGTCTGTCCTATAAGTGTGGTAGCCAGCAATTTTTTGGTTATTTTGTTTAGTTAGTCGTGTTTCTGTCAGTAATACTACGTCTACGTTTTTGTTATCAATTTCTAGTTTGAGTTCGTCAGTGTGCGTCCGAATGCCGTTATCGTTTCATAGGAGGATAGTAAACGAGTTCTTTGATCGGGGAATCATGGTATGGGAGCTGGTAGGGTCATTTCGGTTACCAGGTTGGTCAGTAGGGATATGAGTGGAGTAATGAGGGAGTTAAGTTGCGAGAAGAAGGAGAGAAATAAGGTGTACAGATCATTTGATAAGGGCGGAGTCGGGACGTTGGGGATAGTTCGTCGCTCCCTCCTGGGAGGGGGATGCGGTTGGTAAAATATTGTTTTATATTGTAGTTCTGAATTGGTGGTGGGAGGAGGGATGTGTGAGATGGTTGGTCGTGGAGGCTGAGACGAGGTATGTGGCTGAGGTTGCTGCTGCTGGTGAGGCTGGCGTCTAGTTGAGATAGTCTCACTCATCTTGGATGAGAGATCGATAAGAGACACCTTGCTGGACAATTCTTGATGGTGGGCGCAAGTTTCGGGTTGCAGTTTGCTGCGACGATACTTGTTGATTGTATACTTTTGTTTGATCTGATTTTATGCATCGCAGCCCCTGTAGCTGGCAGGATGGTTTTTGGAGCAGTGGGCGAAAGTTGCAGGTTCCTCCCGTCTTTTTAGCAGTTCTTGGTGTGATGTGGACCGCCACATTTTACGCCACATTATTATATAAATATTTACTTCTCTTTATCGCTAAGCCGGGGACCGAGCAGAGATTACTTAATCTGCATAGCCGATAAAAGCCGGCTGGCTGCGAGCTGGAGGGGACGCGCTTAAACAAGCAGGTCTGCTTGTATGCTCCTCGCTACTAAAAAGAATTGAGTTTTTCACTCAATTGCTGTGGGTTTGTTCCTCGGTGAAATTCCTCGAAACTTCGTCAAGGTCTTCAGGCTGGCTACATCTTCAACTGTGACCAGTTTGGTATCAACTAAACACATTTAATCACTTCTAAAGAAACAATTGCAGAGAGCTAACAAAACCCGTCCTCTCTCTACAATGGCTGCTGTCGAACTCAATTAACTCTTAAGCAACTTTGCTTCAGCTAGATTTATGATTTAAACTTCTCACTTTTCTTAATTAAATTTTATATTCTTAATTATTTCTGTCTATGAAGTTTTTGAGTACATTTAGAAAAATGGCCTTTAATAGCTCTAACGTAACAAATGGTAAAAAAAAAAAACAGTACACCTCCTTGAATATGAATCACTTATTTGCAATCTGTCTTAAATCTATTTTGAGTTGTGGAAAGCATTTTGGTGCGTGCGGTGGCTGAACCAGGGGTAGAAATCCTCATACACTAAATAAAATGCCGGGTCTGGTTGCAGTAGTGTATGCAATAATGAATTTGCCAAAATTGATTGTGACTTCTGAATTAGCACCACAATAATATTTTCATAGTATAAATCAAATGTTTATAAATTATTTGCAAATTGTTAATAAAAAAAGAAAGCAAGAAAAATGTTGATGTTTCATGAAATAAGAAAAAATTTATAAGTCTACAATGAAAATGTTTTATTGGCATTAGTTTAACAAATATCAAAATATCGTATTCAAGGGAATTACAAAAGAATAATAAAATTGGTTGAACTGATAAGGCAGGCCGGACCACAAGGACCAGCTAGATATCTCACTCAATTCCCCCTTATTCGTCTTTCTCGTAAGTTAGGCTCTCGCTAGTGTAGAGGGAATTTAATGAGATATCTAGCTCGTCCTGGTGGTGTAACGGCTTAGCACACCGGCCCGGATAGTAGGAGATACAGGTTCGATTCCTGGCGAACACAGATAGATTTTTTTTATTCTGTTCCCTCTCATTAATTGTTTAAAATTTACGTGGGATAAAAAACCACAACCAAATAAAATATTTATGTCCTTCCTACAGTTAAAGTAAACTATGCTTTTCTACTNTATGGAGGTAAAATGTATGAAATTAAAATAATATTTAATTTTTCATATTTAAAATAAAAATAATAAAAGGAAAATAACTAAGTTTGATAATTTCAGGATTAAAATAAAAGGAAATGTTGAATGACTTCAACACATTTATATATTGCATTGTTTTATAATTGCATTTGTTATCTTATTATGAATATGCGAGTATACATTCTGACGATAATGTGTGGGGTTTCATTAATGTTAATATTTGAAGTATAAATAAATGAAGTATAAAAGAAATAAAAAAATTTAATGAGTTAGCCACTCTTTCAACCACTTAGGGTCATGGAGAGAGAGGCTATCTACAGGTTTCCAACCCATTCTAAACATCCATGGCTCAGAACAAGCTTTTATTTAGCGATAAATGCTTGCCCTAGGAGGGACATGAACCCACTGTGTCAGGATTGTGACACCCAAACGGATCCTATAAGCTACTCTGACCCCCCTATAAATTTCCAGCATGCAACATTTTTCAAGAATATGGGATATCTAATTTCATTTAATGTCCTCCTCTTCTGTTGGAGTAGGTTCAGGCGCTGTATCACCATCCCAGTACAGGGAAGGCTATAGATATTACTCTAACAAGGCTGGAAATATTTCAAAAACAGCCGTTTGATTTGCCGGACTATAAAGGCGAGAGAGAACTCCTGTTAGACTCCTTTTGTGCCTACAATGTGAAGTACAACCCCACAAGTGACGATAACCCAGAGCACTGGGACATTGGACTATATGTGTCTGGGTAAGTAAAATTCAAAATTGACTTAAATATACAATTTCTATTGTGCAAATCTCTTTTCCTCGCCCGATTCAAGTAAGAAACGGAAATAATTCCTGCAAAACTTCTAACATCACATTTTGCGTAAAAACTATTCTTGTTATGAACACATTTTATATTTTTATAAGGTTGGAGAAGTTAGTCAGAGTTTCGGCCAGGATCAGGCAAATAAAATACTCCAAAATTATTGGGTAATTATTTTATTATGTTTGAACTTCACTTGTAAGTCATCATCAGGGTGATAGTGATGTATGAAGAAATCTCCGAAGGTGGTTTTGGTCACATCATAGAATGTAGCGCACAGTTTAGGTTTACCGGATTAACAAAACTAGTTATTAGTTATGCCTGACTGACTTCTCCAGTATAATACTCCGCGGCCAACCAAACTCCAACATGTATTTTTATAATCTCTCATTGAAATTTAAAAAATATTTTAAGCTATATTTTAGATTCAATATTCTTTATCCGTATATTGAAATTTACTTTATTTCTAAAATTATTGAAAATGTCTCGTCCACAACAAAATCTTCAAGAAACTTTCAGTAATATTAGAGACATCAGCTCACCTCTTATTGATTAAAAAAGATTTTGACATGGTCATGATTGTCAATGCTTCCCTCGTGTACTATTTTGTTTTTTGAACAACTGTTTGATATGAAAACTGCAAGAAGTTATATAATATGTATTTTAATAAATTAATAAGTAAAATTTAAAAAATATTCATATGGTTCAAAGCAAAAATAATAATTGAAGAACCTTAGCTTTATTACCAGACATGGCGTGAGTGCTATTTTAGTGTATGTGAGTGAAAGCTTGTGTAAACGTGAAATGGAACTCAAGCAAAAGCATTTTCAGTGTTTTTAAGCGGAAGTTCGGCTTATCACATAGGGACGATAAAAGGAATATTTATAGAAATTTTAATAAATACTGTACTGCAGGTAATAGATATATAAACTTATTTACTGCAAACGTTTATCAAATTATAACGAAGATCTTAAATTAATCCTCAAAGACTTTCGAGTGAAATTTACGTTTATATGGGTTTGAAGTGTGTGTGTGTGTGTGTGTGTGTGTGTGTGTGTGTGGTGTGTGTGTGTGTGTGTGTGTGTGTGTGTGTTTGTGTGTGTGTGTGTGTGTCGACCGGTTAGTATGAGTATCTCAGTTACGCATTACGAGAACGATAAATTCCTAGTCTCAAACAAATTGAAGACAGACAGGGTTTCACAAAAGATACTGTGAAAAAATGGCCAAAATCACCAACTCAAGCGCTGAGAAGTACAACAAACAATCTTCTTATCACTTCCTGATTGGATACGGTGGAGTAAATAAATGTAGAATTGCACTCAGATGTCCTCTCCCGTCCTTGTAAATACCCTCCTGAATCTTTTAGCTGATGATACAGCAATCTTCTCTACCCATCCTAATCCCAAAGACGCTTCCTATATTTAATGAAACCTCAGCTATTAGCAGTGGTCCAGCAAATGGAAACTCATAATCAATTAATTTAAATGTGTTGAAGTAATTTACAATTAAGGAAACAGTCTCCTAACAATGGTATCCTCTTACCTCTTTCTAATTCAGTCCGTTACCTCGGCTT
Source organism: Oncopeltus fasciatus (assembly GCA_000696205.2). Taxonomy (NCBI): domain Eukaryota; kingdom Metazoa; phylum Arthropoda; class Insecta; order Hemiptera; family Lygaeidae; genus Oncopeltus; species Oncopeltus fasciatus. Next base: position 20,020 of record KZ808205.1, read on the forward strand.
CCATCTTAGCTAATGACTCAACCGGGGCGAACTCAAGAGACAGGACATAAATAAAACTGACCCTCTGTAAGGCATTAATTCTGGAAATACCACGTTCTGCACCTAAGATGCCACTAAGCATTTCTTTAACCAAGGAAGACTATCCGTTTAATATAAAATTATAATTATGATTATAAATTCTAAATACTACATCTCTAGCTCAATCATTAATCTCGATTTTAATTCCTTTTATGCAGAAGAACTCATCTTCACCCGCTTGGGAGTAAACTCAAATTTCACAGTAATACATATGTCTTATCCTTGTTCATGAAAGCACAGTCAGAGAACATAATAATTTCTAAAGTTTATGTCATTTTCTAAAGTTAAAAAGCACGCATATAAAAAGACATTTAAGAATGTAGGAAGACTAAATCCCCCCACCACTCACACTTTTCCCCTTCCAGTCGTCTTAATATTATTTCTGTCCATTATTAATTAAACCAATGCTCATAGGGAAGTCAGATATCAATTGTAAGACTACAAAAGAATATGTGTTTTTTTAACTGCAGTACTATCTGATCATTATTCAATTGACACCCAGTCATTCATTAATAATTATTATTTTTTCTACAGGCTGGATTTTTATGCAATCGAGAAAGGGAAAAGAAGTGGTATAACAATGGGTGAGTTACAATGTTATTTAGAAAATATTTACATACATTGTTAAACATTTATAAACTTAAAGACATATTTAAATACAAGGCACTGCTAATGAGTTACGCGTGTCTCTAATATTTCTAGTTCTTTAATAATATTTCCAGAGACTCGTTTACTATAAACTAAATTTTTTATATNATTTAATATAATTGAATAGACATAGTAGAATAAATGGAATTTTCTTTTTTGCGAAAAGTGAAAACACATATACCAAAATTTATTCATTGAACTATTAATGTAATATAAATTATACCTTATGCTAAGAGTAAATTTCAAATAAATCTAAACGCCTTTGACTATGTTGGCATTAAAAAGATTTACACTACATGAACATTTAAATGTGAACGCTGTCTAGATTTTTACTGACGAATAATCACTTTTTAATGTGAAACGATTTTCTAGCATTTGTCAACTTATGCTAAATGTTTTGTTTTATAATTAAATGAGCTATATTATGGCATTGCTGTAAGCAAAAAAAACATGTCTTGTAATATTTTAATTAATTTTTAGTGCAAGGGAACAGAATAAAAAATCTAACTGTCCCAGCTAGGACTCGAACCTACAGGTTTTCATGTCATTGTTTCATGCAAGAATGGATATAACAACATATTATTTTTTTATTTTTTTTTTTGGAAAGAACAATTTTATTTATTTTGTTAAAGATTAAGTATAACAAAAAGATTTACTTCTAACCGACAACACAAAGAGCCATAATTTCCGTTCGGATATTTCTCCTCAGGATGAAAACTGGATTCCGGAGGTCTTCGGATGCTGGAGCATCGGATACAATGGTAGGCCCGAGAACGTAGCTGCAGGCTATGCCAAGCATTGACATGGTCGTACCAATACCTACAAAAAAAGAAGTAAACTCGCTCATAAATATGTCCAAATATTGGCAGGATGAAAACTGGATTCCGGAGGTCTTCGGATGCTGGAGCATCGGATACAATGGTAGGCCCGAGAACGTAGCTGCAGGCTATGCCAAGCATTGACATGGTCGTACCAATACCTACAAAAAAAGAAGTAAACTCGCTCATAAATATGTCCAAATATTGGCAGGATGAAAACTGGATTCCGGAGGTCTTCGGATGCTGGAGCATCGGATACAATGGTAGGCCCGAGAACGTAGCTGCAGGCTATGCCAAGCATTGACATGGTCGTACCAATACCTACAAAAAAAGAAGTAAACTCGCTCATAAATATGTCCAAATATTGGCAGGATGAAAACTGGATTCCGGAGGTCTTCGGATGCTGGAGCATCGGATACAATGGTAGGCCCGAGAACGTAGCTGCAGGCTATGCCAAGCATTGACATGGTCGTACCAATACCTACAAAAAAAGAAGTAAACTCGCTCATAAATATGTCCAAATATTGGCAGGATGAAAACTGGATTCCGGAGGTCTTCGGATGCTGGAGCATCGGATACAATGGTAGGCCCGAGAACGTAGCTGCAGGCTATGCCAAGCATTGACATGGTCGTACCNTATTAAAATAAATTTTAATGAAAAGTACGACTATATTTATCATCATATCAATAATTTATTTAACTATACACTTATAGTTAAGTGTTTCAATTTATTATTAAATTATAAATTGAAACACTTTTCAATACCTGAAATGTATTAGGAAGAAATGCAAGTAGGTGTATTTAAAATAAGAAACGAAATGAGGGTAAAATAAATGTATTTAGAATCAAGGAACTTATATGAAATAAAACACTTATTATTTTGATCACTGCTTCCGCCAGAAGTGCAAGTCTCATTTAGGAAAACGTGATGAAGACAAAGAGTATGGGAGGGGTGGGAAGAAAGAGCGAGAGAGTGAAAGAGAGAGAGAGAGAGAGAGAGAGAGAGAGAGAGAGAGAAAGAGAGAGAGGGAATGATTGAGGGGAAGGAGTTACTGAATGAGAGAGAAAGAGAAAGAAAGAGAGAGGGAGAGAGAGAGAGAGAAAGAGATCATTCTTCAGAAGGAAGAGCTTCAAATCAATGTTAACGAGCTTACTTCAACTAAACTACACTAAACTAACAAGTTAGCACCCTCAGTGCAAGTAGCTTTTATCCCATATAGTTAGTCTTCCTTCTCTTAAGAAGGCCTGAAATTCTGGCCCAAACGTATGCCATTATAAAAACTATTACTAATATATTTTTATTTAGATAATAAAGAACAAACCAACCTCCATTTTTTACCATTGCCTCCATTTCGCACTCAAAGTTCAACTGATTTTCACTAGGTAAATATATTCCTCACGGGAAAGAAATATTTTTCATATATTCTGTAATGTGGCTTTTGGAAAAAAGGTAACATAATAATGTGATTAACATATTTTGCCGGCGATGTGAATCATTTTATATTCATTTACAAGGCAACGAAATGTTGGTTACATTATTACTATTGGGATGTATTATCGGTCAAAAGGTACACACAAACGTAATATGGGTAACACATTCTTTTAGTATGTATTTAACTTCGGCAAAAATGCTAATCAGATTGATTTGTTTACCTATTAAATATAACAGTCATTTAGAGTAGATATTAAAATATTTTTCTTTCTCTTCTCTTTCAAAACTCCTTTCTATCATCTGTCTGAAAAGAGTCCTCACCTAGCACAAACTACCACATACTTTTTTCTTACAGGCTTAGCGGTGGTCGGAGGAATTTGCCAACCCAAGTATGCATGTGTTATAGCTGAATTTGGTGTGAAAGGTTCTGGTTAAGTATGCAGCAGAATTATGTCTGGATCGCCCCCTTAAATGTCTTCTACACAATAGCGGCCTGTCTGAAAAGAGTTCTCACCTACCACATACTTTCTTACAGGCTTAGCGGTGGTCGGAGGAATTTGCCAACCCAAGTATGCCTGTGTGATAGCTGAATTTGGTGTAACCAACATTTTCGGAAAACCATATCCATCGGCTGGATTCACTTCTGTGTTTGTTCTCGCACATGAAATAGGACACAGGTTTGTTTTTCTTTCTTTATTAAATATATAATATTTTACATTTTTACTTCTATGCACTTACAATTTTACAAAAAATAATCACTTCTAAGATATGTGTTACATCTTTTAAAATATAGATATTTAAATGTGCAAATAAAAACAGAAAGTCATTAGTGCTTACAATGAGGCGCGAAAGACTTAGTTGGCTAGAATATCGCGTATTTCATTACATTATTTTTACCAATATTATCTTCTTTTTTTTACCCGCATACTCGGTAAATCAATACCAATCTGCTGGACCATTTTCACCCTTTGCCTTCCCCACTATTAGCGCATTTCATCATGCCTGGAGAACCTGTCAAATAATTCTCCAGAAAGACCGATTTTTCTGTTTTTCAGTGAAAGCCTATTGGAATACCTTCTAAGATGGTCTAACATTGTCTTGATCCACTCACTGAAATTATTCCTTGGGTAATCTCTGAACAAGCTATTCGATACACTACCTGTAGCTAATAACATAGCTCCTAATACTTCCTCATAGTTCCCCCCTCATCTTTTAGATTTTTCTATAATGTGAGCTAGCTTTTCCCGAGATGCATAAAGAATATATCTGGCTTGTTATGAGCAATTACTCTGTCGAGAACTATTTGAGTGCCCCAGTAAATCATTACTTGATCGATCTTCTTGGACCAATTTCGGAGCCCATAATAATAATAATAATAACTTTTTATTATTATCATTATCAATATTGTTAGTATGATTAGTATTCTTATAATTATTAGGAATGTGAGGGTATACTAAGAGTCTGTGATCTCCTGAATATAATTTTTAATTTCTAAATTTCCTGTGATTGGGATAGATTAGTCTCAATAAGTATAACTTTAGCAGCACTAGAAATATATTTTATAATTATAAATTTAAACTAAAATTATATGTTAGCTTGTTCTCTATTTTTTAGTGCTATTGTTTATAAGAAGACCAGTGATTATTGTGCACTGTATTATTCCCTAGCACTTATTCACTCCTTAAAATGTAATTATTAGATGATTTTAGTTGGGGTTCGGTCGAGGATAATCCAAAAAAAATAAAGATTTAAAAAAATAGATGGAAATCCCAGGTCCAAAGTTACTTATTCCCAATAATACCCTTCATTTTTTTCCTCTGTCCTTTTTATTGCCCCCTTTTGAAACAGGCCGCTCTCCCTTTGTACCTTCCGCCTCTTACCCCCCCCCCCCCATCCTTCCACCACCCACAGTGTCTTTTTTCAAAAATTATATTTTCCACTCAGTCATGAAAATGTGAACTTAGGGTCCTCTCTCGTCTTCATGATAGGCAGGTGTGGTCAATTACTGTTTAAATTTTTTTAATAGGTTGTTGTCTGCATGTTTTTTAAATTCTCTTACATATCTTTCTACATTCATACTTTTGATATCACATTATTATTGTATTCTCATGACATTGTATTTCTACAGCCCTGAAGATGGCTTACGATGTAAGCCGAAACGTTAGCAGATGATCTTTAAGAAAATACACTTTTTTAAATTTGTATTTTTTTGGATCTAGCTTGACCGAACCCCAACTAAAATCATCTAATAATAATATCTACGGTAAAAAAAAAAACTCTCCATTTGAACTTAAAATGTAATGTAATGTAAGTAATTTAAATGCCTGAAAAGTAGTATCCGGAATCCATGATATCACCTTCATAAAAGAAATGTTATCAATATAATTTGCTGTTTTTGGAGCTGAGCTACCAATGTGGAAAGGAGCATATGGCGTCTTACATCCGATGATAGGCTCATCAGACACGAAGCATAAATTAGTTGGATAAAAAGAGGGGAAAAACAGGGATATTTTAGTAGGGGGGGATTTAATATTATAGAAGACACACATCTATAATAATATTTCTTAAGTACTCCTAATCTAAACTTATTAACAATCCATAGAATTTTAGGAACCATTGTTTGAAAATATTTTAAGATTAACAATCAGTGAGCCATCTGACGATGAATGAAAACTACTTCTCGCAAGGCATTCGAAATTGTCGTTTTAAATAAACTGAAGTGGTAGAAGTTAAGAGAACTAGGACCTTTGGGAAAAGCAAATAAAGCGCCTAACGCACTCCCCCACTTTAAAGAGCGAAAATCGATCTGATGTGCAAAATTAATTCTAAAACTTACCTGACTTCGGGAATTAGAATTCAAAGAGATCCGTGTCCTAATCTGAGAGCTCATTAGCTCCCAAGGGTCGGGCTGAAGTCCAACAGAACTCCCGCGAAGAGAAGATCGTATCTTAAGACTTATTCATTTGCTAAACACATTCATAAATCAATTAATAAAATTCCTTCTCTTCTCTACTCGCCACCCGCCCGACTATTTTATGAACTGTCATTCAAGTCATTTATTACAGAACTTACTTGGCTAATTGAAACTACCGTAGCCTAAAAACCAGAGCTTTATTGATAAAAAAAATAATAGGACAGATAGGAGAGAAAAGAAACTATTCAGCTGAAACAAGGTAATAGAATAATTCCAATTATAACAATTAGATTTAATTATTTATTTATTTTAAAAGTTAAATAACTAACGTGTGAGAATGGTCGGGGTTTCGGCCAGGAAGAAAAAAAAATATACACCAAAATTTGGAGTAATATTTTTATTTATGCCAACGTTTCGGCTTAGCTAGTAAGCCATCATCAGGGCAATGGCGTTGGGTGGAGAAATCTCCCCAGGGTGGTTGTTCACATTGTAAACTGCAGAAAACAATTTTTTAAATAACTAACGAGAACTTTCTATCTTATACTTATAAGGAGTATTTTTGGATGGTTTTGATATTATAAAGACGGTGTTTTGAGATGATAAGGAAAGGCCTACGATAAATCATTATCTTCGATAATATCAAGGTTTTTGTGGATTGTGAAGTTTATTTAATAAGTGATTGATTAAGTCAAGTAATATAATAAGGGCCAAATTCGTAAGCAGCAAGCATGGCTGCATTGCTTAACATGACTGGTAAGCAATTAATTTGACACAGAGTTGTTGTTTGTTTTTTTTTTTCATTAAGTGTTAGCCTCCCTTTCAACCACACAGGGTCATGGAAGGTGGGGCTATCTACAGTCCCAATCTAAACATCCATTGCCCCGGACAAGCTTTATCTATAAATAAAAGTTATCCCTGGGCGGGATTTATCCCGCAGCGCCAGTATTATGAGACCCAAACGAATCACCGGAGTCACAAAGTTAAATATAATAACATATAATGTAATTAATTAATCATAACTAATATAAACAATAAAAAATAAAAANTAAAAAATAAAAATAAAATTATTAAATTCTAAGTAATTTTTTTAATATTATTTCCGACATAATCATTTATAAGCTAAAACATTTAGTTTCTAGAAATTTTTCTTTACATAATTTAGCTGAAATTTAGTTACGAACAATTTTCAGTGCAAGAGAACAGAATAAAAAATCGAACTGCCCCAGCCAGGACTTGAACCTGGATCCCCTGCTTACCGGGCCGGTGCGTTTCCATTTACGCCACCGAGACAAGCCTGATAGGTTATTAAATTCCCCGCACTAGTGTTGAGAATCTAACCTCCGAGGCAGATGAATATATGATGAGGCAGGGCCAACTTCCCTGCTGAGTGAGTCCTTACCCCGCGAGGGGAGGTATGCAGGCATCGAGGTAGCAGCCTCACCCTGCTGGTCTGCTACACGGAGACACTGATTGGGAGTCAGCAGTTTTCTAAACAAGTCTTCTCAGGTCACAACCTAAGGAAACAGTCGGATTGCCTACTTTGAACTCAGAGGGAAGACAGGGCCCTTTGAACGACGATGGAATCTGCATGGAAAGGACTTCGAAACTTCTTCACGTAAAGCTGATAACATCACAAATCATATGACTGAGACTGTAACACTGTCAAGTCAAACAGAAACCAGTAGAGAAAATCTTTTAGAATTAAACAACGAGAGCAAGAAAGTAATATCAAAGAGACCACATTTTTCAGAAGATAACGCACGCAATCAAGGAATCTATACCTTTGAACCGTTTAGCACTTTTTCACCTTTAAAAAAGAAAGTAAAGAAATAGACAGAACCCCTAAGCTCTCATACAAGTCAAACTGAAATCGAACCATCATAAGCTGAATATCTCGTTCTCAAGAAGCTTCATAACGAAAATTATAGTAATATGTCTCCATTCCTTATAGAAAGGCTCATTAGAAATTTTTTTGGCATGCTTAAAAAAATAATTAAAATGCCTTCAGGATCGCTTTTAATCGAATCTGAAAACAAGAATCAATCAGGCACAATACAAAAAGCCACTAAACTTGGTAAAATGAGTATTCAAGTAGAACAACATAGACGTCTAAATTCGTCAATGGGAGTTATATCAATTCGCCATATAACTCTATCAGTAGGAAATAAAAGGGAAAATATGGGAACAATTGTTCTAACATTTGACAGAACAGAGTTGCCTTCTGCAATCAAGGCTGCTTTTTACTGATAAAAAGTTCGCCAATATGTTCCTTCACCTCGGCGGTGCTTTAAGTGTCTAAAGTTTAGGCATTCCGTTGCTCGCTGTCGGTCAGAACAAAGTATATGCGAATGTGGAAGAGAAACACACAATGGAACAGAATGTGCCAAGCTAACTGTAATGGAGAACACTTGACAAGATCAAAAGAATGTCCAAGCTTTCAGCTTAAAAAGCAAATTCTGAAACTTAAGTTCACAAATAAAGATATGTCATTCAAGCAAGCTCGAGCACTAGTAAGCAGCAGTAGCTACGCCAGACGTGGCACATGTGCAGCATTGGTTACTGGATCTAGTCTAGAAGAGCAATGAAGGAAAGTTTGTGCGTCTTCGTTTATCACATTTAGCACATCCACCCTCCCATCTCCTTCACCGATCCTCACACCCCTGATGAATCCTTTCCATCACCCACTCTCCCCAATATCCCACATTTTCCTTCCAACTCCCCAAAACCCGTTAATCCTATTTCAGAAACCGCCATCACTAATAAATATACGAAACCTAGAACACCTCGTTTACCTATAGAATCCGATTCTGAAACCTCAAAAATTTCTGATATACCACACACTCAAGAAATAGTTTTCTCACCTGGTATTGGAAATTTCCTCACAGATGGGGAAACTCCTGAGGAAGGAACAACAAAGAAAAAAACACTCAAAGGGCACTTCCATTTCTAGGAAATGTAATAGAAGAGAATCAGACTAAATTAATCCAAAATTTAAACTATCATGACATATACGTCTAATTGCTTCATACAAAGGAATATGTAACGCTTTAATTCTCACGCTGATGATTTGAGATTTTTTATAAGGACCCACAATCCTATATTAATTGCCCTTCAAGAAAAGAACTTTAAGATCAACTGCCCCAAAAACACTAAAAGGTAACCAGAGGCATCAGAAAGAGGTTACAGTCATGAAGGAGTTGCGTTATACATCGCACGCTCAGAGGTCAGCAGCTCTAAAGAGTCTATTCCTCTTAAATTTGTAGCAGAAGGAAGTAATTTCTTACCATATAACCTATCTTTTTCCATTGACGAAGTTGAGCGAGCCAATTCTGTTAGCATAAACTCAGCCCCAGGGAAAGATTGCATCACATATCAAATGAAATACCACTTACCAAAAGTTGGAAAGAACTCACTTCTCTCTCTTTTCAATTTCCTGTGGAAATACCAAACATACCCTTACCAATGGAAATAGTTATAGACCGATTTCTTAATCAAGTTTTCTTGGAAAAATATTTGAATCAATGTTAAAATACAGGCTAAATACATTTCTGGAAATTAATAAACATTAAAAAAAATTAGTAGCAATAGAAAACTATATTCAAAACGCTTTTATTTAACGAAAACATGTTAAAGCTGTATTTTTTTATCTTAAAAGTGCTGGTGATAAAGTCTGGAGATACAATATTCTTGAGCAACTTTATAAATGGAACTTTATGAGGTCGAGATCCATTGTTAATTAAAAATTACTTAACCAACAAATATTTTTGGATTAGGATAGGGGATACCCTATCCCAAATATTTCTTCAAGAGAATGGAATTGTACAAGGAAGCAATCTGAGTTGTACATTATTCCTAATTGGTGTAAATTCTATCTTGAAGGTATCACTCACGTTAAATTATCTGTTTTTGCTGATGACATTGCATTATACACCCAGCATTCTCATGAAGAAACACCAAACACACTACAAGAAACAATAATTGAACTTAATAGGAGAGCAGAAAACATAGATTTTAAGTTTTCTGAAAATAAGACAGTGAGCGTCCATTTATGCAGACTTCGTAGACTACATGATCCCCCTCAAATTTTCCTTAGAGTTATCTATCCACTATGAAAACTTTGACAAATTCCTAATCTCATATTCGACTCATGTTTGAGATGCAAGGAACTTACTGATTACATTGTGAATAGATGTGAGAATGGGAAAAGGCTATTGAAAATTCTTTTGAATTTCAAGTGGGGAACAGATGTAGAAATTCTCCTTCGAATTTTTGATGTATTAATTCGCTCAAAAATAGATTATGGGTCCATCTTGTATGGTTCAGCTAGAAAATCCTGACTCAAATAACTTGATATTGGTCTGACTCTACAATATTAGTCTTCGCATATCCCTCGGAGCGTTCAGGGCAAGAAACTTGGAGTCGATTTATGTTGAGTCAAGACATTTACCCCCACAAGACAGACGCAACCAAATAACACACTACATACATTTCGTCAATATTAACTAAACCTGAACACTTTCTTTACAAAGAATCAAAGGATGGATCATTGAAGCAGAACTACAGGTCTCTTCCAACCAGAACTTGGCCACTCATAATTTTTTTTCTTTTTTTTTAATAAATCTTTATTTATTACATTCTGTTACATAAAATCTTGTAATTTGATTACGGATACAATAAATACATTTTTTTAAATATACATATATAACAAAAATATAATAAAATAAAAATAAAATCAACTATAAAACAAATAAATGGTCATCACTGTGCAGGGAAAAGGGGCCCATCGACCCCACTGCCAATAAGTTTAGGCATTAAAGCCCAGGAGGTCGCGAGGCCATCTCCGTTTTAGTCGCCGGGGAGGATTGTGAGGATTGGAGTCCAACGACAGGGATTGGGCAAATGGATTGGGATGTAATTGGACTTTACTATAGTAGAGCTTGAAGCGGGTGGAGATAAGGTCTTTGACAAAAGGAATATTAAAGTCGTGATGAAGGGTAGAGTTGGACACATAATATGGAGCGTTAGCAATTATTCTGAGAAATTTGGACTGAAAGGATTGTATTCGTTGGATATTGGCTTAGCGGCACCCCACAGTTCTACACCGTAGGTCCCGATTGGTTCTATTATGGTCTTGTAGATGGTCAGTTTATTTTCTAATGTGACCTGTGAGCGCCTATTTATAAGGCTGTATAAGAGTCCGTGGCGTCTGTTGAGTTCTTGTCGTTTGATTTTAGTATGTTAATTCCAGTTGAGTCGTGAGTCAAGGTCGAACCCAAGGTAACGGACAGAATTAGAGAGAGGTATAGGGATGTTGTTGTATGTAACATTATCAGGAAAATCTTTTCTTAGTTGAAAATTTACTTGTACGAATTTGGACTCATTTATTTTAATTCTTCATTTACTGCACCACTGCTGAATAGCATCAAGGTGGTTTTATAAAATGTTAGAAGCGGTTTTGTAATCAGGATGAGAGGAGAGGATCGCTTGGTCATCTGCAAAGAGGGCTAAAAGAGTATTAGGATGAGTAGGGATGTCTACAGTATAAAGGAAAAAAAAGGATGGGTCCAAGCACACTGCCCTGTGGAACACCGGCTTTCACAGGGTAGAGTTCGGAGTAAACTAATCCTTGCCGGACCCTAAAGAAACGGTTAGAAAGATAAAATTTGAGGATTAGGTAGATGGTACTTGGAAATATGAACTTCAGCTTATATAATAGTCCAGTATGCCATGCTCGGTCAAATGCTTGAGTGACAATGATGTTTTCGCTCGAGGGAAAGAGGAAATACAGCCTACAGGGTTTGGAAAATAGGATTATTTCAGAAAATTTCCAGAGAAGTGGAAAATGGGTGGAAAACAATTGCCTTTTGGGGTAGATTTTGAAGTATTAGCCCGCTGATAAGGTCATAGCCGGGTGCTTCGCGCTTAGGCAGATGGTTAATAATGTACTTGACCTCAGAAGGTGTCACTGCCTTAATCGGTAAGGACATTGGTAATGGTATATCCAGTGATTCCTCAACCTCCGCGTTATTGGACAAGATATAGCGATCTGGATGAGGAGTGAATGTTTTCTTTAGATGCTGGGCAAACATTTGGGCAAACGTATGGGGGCAGAAGGTTCATGATACTTCAGAATCCTGCGATTAGCAGTCCAGAGGGATTTGTCTGCTTTTGAGAGGCTAGACAGGTAGGCATTAAATGACTTATTTTGTAAAGCAACTAGGTTTTCCTTTACGAGACGAGATAGCTGGTTGAACTCCCTACGATCTGAGGGATGTCTATACCTCTGGAACAGGGCTCGAGCTTAACGCTTATGAGTAATTGTATGAGGTTTTTATTGTCAATAGGGAGGGGTTCAGCTGAATTTACAGTGTAGCGTGTGCTGGTGGGTTTTAAGTTAGCCTTCCAAAGACATTGCTGAATCTATATAGTAAAGAACTGGACACCATCATCCAGCATCTCAGAGGTTTTTAAGGAGATTCCGAGATCTAGTGACTCTTCTAGGAGAGTTCTAAAAAGTGGCCAGTCAATGGGAGCACTTATTAAGATTGGTGGCAATTATCTAGGGATAGGTGTGAGAGACAGTGTAAGGAGGACAGGGTTGTGGTCAGAGGAAAGTTCATGTAATGTTTTTACAGAGTGATGGTAGGTAATAAAATTTTTACTTATGAAAAAATCTTGGATATCGGGAAGACGGTTTACATTGGTGGGCCAATAGGTGGGAGAGGACGGACTTAAAGTGAAGAGATTGTGAGAGGAGATAGCATTATATAGAGCACAGCCACGGGAGTTATTCGTACTCGTGCCCCACTGCAGATGTTTCGCATTATAATCTCCGCCAGAAAGGAAACGGGAACCTAGGGATTTAAAATGCTCTTGGAATTGGCCTGAGGTGATAGATTTGTTAGGAGGGCAATATACTGCAGAAAAGGTAATTGGGGAAGTGGAAGTATTAATGGACACTGAAGTGGATTGGAGTGAGTCAGTAGGAGTAGAAGGTATTAAATGATGAGTGATGGGGGGAGGGGGTTTTCTTAATTGAAAACAAATCTCCGATCCCGTGTCGAGCTGGTTAGAGGAATAAAATAAAAACAAAGTATAAGGGAATTAATAAACTAAACCATTTTTGAAATTAAAATAACAATGCCGTTTATTCTAAGTTGCTAAGTTCGTGTTTACTTTGGCTGGAGTAGAATTCATTAGTCTCTGTAGTTCCTGTATTTTTCGATACTCCGACTTGGGATTTGCCAACGAGTTTATTCTCTGTGAACTTTCGATTTTTTCCATTAAACCCGGGGAAATAAAACAACGTATGATGTCTGCCATTACATTGACGACATAAATAGTTCGATTTACAATGACGAGCGTTGTGGCCAGACGAACAACAATTAAGACTACGATTCAAGGACTTTATTTTTTCATATCGTTGTTGAGGAGTCAAAGAACGAAAGCGCGAGCAGTCTATTATTCGGTGACATTTTGGACAAACTGGTCATTTCGATTCCTTCACTGATGACTCTGTCACCATCATAACATATCGTGAGTGACTAGGCTGTTTGAGGTCTGAAGTGGAAGTAGCTGTTGTCATGGCGTTGGTTTGTAACTGTAAACACTGTTGATTTACGAATTTCGCAAAATCGGTAAATCCAGGAAAAACGTCTTTATCTGCATTTTCGCTTTCTAATCGTTCTCTCGTTTTTGGGTCCTGTAATCGGAGTCCCAACACGCATAAAATAATCCACTACGACTGAGGAAAAATGTTCTAAGCCCGCCAAATTATTTTTTGAAATAGGTTTGTAATTAAGTATATTTATCAGGTGATGGGTCGCCAAAATCCGTTTATGGTCGTAGCGTTTCAATAACGCGGCCCATGCTTGATCATAACCCGCGAAAGAAATGGGAATGGCCGAAATTGATTGTGAAGCAGCGCCTTTTAAGGAAGATCTCAAATAATGAAACTTTCAAACCCGAATCATGAGCATTATTAATGTCATCTGCCAGATCCGCAACCTCATCCTCAAGGCCTCTGGTTTGGGTGCCATGATGTGGGAAATAGTATTATCGAATAGAATGTGAAATTATGTGTTTTATAAGATCAAAGTTAAACTTGAAGAAAAAATAAATGCAACTTAGAAATCCGGCCCGGAGGACCATAGAGGAAATGGGAACCTAAGGATTTAAAGTGCTCTTGGAATTTGCCGGAGGTGATAAATTTGTTAAATGGGCAATATACTGCAGAAAAGGTAATTGGGGAAGTGGAAGTATTAATGGACACTGAAGTGGATTGGAGTGAGTCAGTAGGAGTAGAAGGTATTAAATGATGAGTGATGGGGGGAGGGGGTTTTCTTAATTGAAAACAAATCTCCGATCCTGTGTTGAGCTAGTTAGAGGAACAAAATAAAATCCAATATCAAATAATTTTAAAGTATAAGGGAATTAATAAATTAAACCATTTTTGGAATTAAAATAACAATGCCATTTATTCTAAGTTGCTAACGCCAATGAAAAAAAACAAGTAGAGTTCATTACAATATTTAATGCAAATTAACAAATAATCTTGTATAAGAGAAAAATGAAGAACTCAAGAACAATATTGGAAGTCCAGCTGAAAACAGTATAAAAATGATGCCAATTCAAAGTGCAATTAATCATTAATCCAAACAAAAGGTGGAAAAAAACTTTAAAAGAGACAAACGATAAACAGAATCAATTACGTTTGTTGAAAAATATGACGATGTGGATAGCGTGACTTAAGACTAACTTAATCTAAAATCGAGCAAAACCAATTAACAATTATTAATAAAAATAATTAACATTTATTGTAGTTCGACTGGCGACATGGTAGATTAAAAGAAAATAATTATCCATTATGAACAAATTTTTTTTTTTTTTTTTTTTTTTCAAAGAAATAATCATTTTTTATAATTGTTAATTACTGTGTAGTTGTTGCTATTTATTGTTTCAGTGTCTTTTCTTAAGGGCAATTATAAAGTTTTATTATGCATTTCACTATAGATGTGGAATTTTATTTATTTGGCCCTTCTCTTTGTTCATTTGAATTTATTTATAATAAAATAAATATGCATTGAGATTATTTGAAAATAACATCAGTAAATGTTGAGATAGAGGTAGTTATAAAGTAATGGTTAAAAAAAGAAATCGTGATACATTTTTGAACACTGACCTCACATTATATTATATTTAAGCCCCATCTTGTAGTGAGAGGTTTATCTTAAGGCACAAATTGAATTCCTAACTAAGTTGCATGAAGTAGTGTTCCCTTGAGAGACTTTTTACAGGTACTCTGCTGTTCTTGACTCGCACGCCACACTAATAAGTTAGTGAGTTCAAACTTCACTAATAGTGAAACTTTGAATATAAAACAGTGAAAGTATAAAATTTTAATAAATAGATAATTAAACAAGAGCAGCATAAAATAAGTAAATTACCCATTTTCATTGTGAATGATCTTGAATAAAAATAAATAATTAATTTGAATCCCCCCGAAAAAAGAAGAAAA
>KZ808205.1:57209-69644 GCA_000696205.2 Oncopeltus fasciatus
AAAAAAAAAAAAACTTATAGTTAGCTGGGATATTTTTATAAAATTCTATACCAAAAACTCTTAGCTAAAAAAAAACCATAGAACTTTTCAGAATATAATTGAAAAGAAGCTAATTTATAATGAACTTTTCACATAATAATTTTTCTAAATAAAATTGTAAACATAGTCTTCACCTGTGAACAAAATTAGTTATATTATGTATTTGTGTATTATATTTTGTTATTATTATTATAGCATATTAAGTATTTGTGTTAAATGCAATATGTTTGAGTTAAATCTTATGATAAGTTACATTATGCTATATAAGCCTGTATCATTTGTGTTTTACATTGTGATAAGTTACCTTATGTAAGTGATTCAAATGTATACGTCATAAGTATCCGTATTATGTGTGAGGGTTTCCATACTTTTTACGGACTAGTAATATATTTTACAGATAATGATGTATAATACATAAGTTACATGATGTATCCAAATTCCAATTATATTTAGCTTTCTGGAAATAAATATTCTATT
Source organism: Oncopeltus fasciatus (assembly GCA_000696205.2). NCBI lineage: Eukaryota > Metazoa > Arthropoda > Insecta > Hemiptera > Lygaeidae > Oncopeltus > Oncopeltus fasciatus. Next base: position 57,726 of record KZ808205.1, read on the forward strand.
TCCTTCATTATATTAGAAACTTGGATGAGTCTCACTTCAAAAAATAAAAAATAAATAATATATATAGTTTGGGGCAATGGTAAGTTATAATGAAACAAACGAACATTTTATAGGATATTTCTTTGTAATAGACTTCCAACATTCCCACAAGTAATAAACCTATATCAACTTAAACTAATGAGTAAAATTGTATAACCTTATTGCACAGAACAGACTTCCTATTTCATTTAAGCATATAATTTTGCTTAGGATACCGTTCTAGGAAGAGAACCTGCAACCATCCTATTCCGAAAAATACTAACAAAGGATGTAATGGATTGAGTTACGAGGTACACACTTGTGACGACAAAAAGGTAAGCAAATATTTGTAATTACTATTTATTTTTTATGTGAAAAAAGAACTGGTAATATTTTATACATTTTTCAATAACGTATATGAATATTTATTTTCATTTATTGAATTTTGTTTTTGCGGTGGTCAACAAAGAGCCGTTTTTTTCTTGCAGCTGAAAAACCTTTCGTCTTTACAATGTTGAGCTTTATTATAAAATGACAAATATGATCAATTTGAGTCATATTTCCCAAATATACTGTTAGGATTAATTATAACTAATTAATTAATTAACAAATTACTGTAATATATTTCTTGCAAAACAAAGTATTAATTCAATTAAGTTTTATGAATGTAAGCCAATTATCTTGAAAAAGTTAAAAAACTTTATTAGCATTTATTAACATAAAAGTAACTTCTTGTTATTTTATATATTTCTATAATGAACAAACTTTATCTATAAACTTATAACTTAAAGGTAAATTAATTACAATAATATTAATAATAATATTTACCCTAAAGACCTAAATATTTAACAATTAAACCTGCAGATAAATAAATATTCCTTCAAATGACAAGTAAAGGCAGTTAAAAATTAAAAGTACTGATAATAACTAAACTAATATCGTTACTAAATAAGAAATAAAATAAAAAAACAGAAATGTATTGCTTTCAGCTAATTAGTAATTACTAAGCATACAAATAAATGGAAAGGGCTTATTTAGAAAGAGGCCTCAGAATAAATTGCTAAATTGTGTACAAGAGATCTGAACTTACTAGTTACTGTCATTCAATATTACATTGACATTGACACGGCAAGAGCTGCGGCCAGCCCGGTGATCTGAGACGCTCGATCTGCCACTAACTGGAGGGCCCTTCTAGAAGATTCTGTATTTCCTAGAGGTTAGGACTTCCTATTATAACTGGAGGATGTCATCTGGGAACAGGTGGCCGCCTCCAAGTTCCTTGCGGGTCTGATCCTCTCATTGCGTGCTTCCCCAAGTCCTCACAAATCCTCAACATTAATATTATATTCCCTGCATCAATATTCTAAAATTTAAAATGAATTTATATGAAAGATATTATATATATATATGTCTACAATGTGGCAAGAATTGCTAGTAAGAGAATTGTTNTTTTTGGCCTGAACTATTTTTCGATCTTGATTTCTATTGTGTAATATCACAATTTGTTGAAATCCAAGGCGTAAAAGAAATGAAATAAAAGGCGTAAAAGAAAAAAAAACCAAGTCCCACAACAGGCCATATAAGCCCAAGGGTGGGAATATATGTTAAGGATGTATTTATTTTCGACCCACGGTACACTAAAGAAGTTATATGGCCAGCAAAACATTCTGACTGCCTTATTTTTTCCTATTCAATGAAAAATGGTTCCGAATTAGGACTGGGTGCCCCCAAGGACTGTGTGTGCCCGAGGAGAACACTAGGCATCCTCTGTGTGATTACAAACAGAAGCACATAAAAGAAAGAAAAAACTAAAAACTGAGAGTATTGAACCTGGGATCTTTAGCACAATAGTACAATACCTTAACCACCAGACCAACGCGCCCCAAAGGCGTACCCCCACCCACCCATACTCTTGAAACTCCAATCAGCAAATAAATCTAGTTCGTAATAGACAGTAGGTACTAATTAATTGTCTACCAAAACATTTTATTAAGCAATTACAGCATAAATGCTTGACTTTGAAATAAAATGAGTCTGCAGATTACTAGTTACTAATGAAATTTTCAATCAAATACTAAGAAGTAATGAAAAATCGTTTTTGTAATCCCCCTTTCTTAGATATGAAACGCTCGTAGTCTGTTAAGCTTTCAATCTTTCGATATAATCATTTACATAATCTATGGGCTCAATCATTTCCTCAAAAAGCCAAATTCCTCTACTTCCTTTCTAAAATAAGTCAAAGCTTGAAAAATCATTCTACAGCAGCGGAAGTGATATGATCCCAACATTATGATTCAAAAGTTCATTCTGGAGAAAAAAATTAAATATCTCAACATATCAGGGTACACAACTTACTGAACTGTGTTCAGACGGAAGAACTCAAGGTGGAACTGCCCTCTTCATTCGCACTACCTATACTCATCATTTAATACCTTCCACTCCTACAGACTCACTTCAATCCACTTCAGTGTCATCAATACTTCCACTACCCCAATTACTTTTTCTGCAATATATTGCCCACCTAACAAATCTATCACCTCAGGCCAATACTAAGAGCACTTCAAATCCTTAAGTCCCCGTTTTCTCTCTGGCGTAGATTATTAAGCGAAACGACTGCAGTGGGGCACGAAAACGACCAACTCCCGTGGCTGTGCTCTGTATAATGTAATGTATTTCCTCTCACAATCTCTCCACTTATACCTACATTAGAAGTCCACAGCCACAACCCTGTCACTCACACCCATCCCTAGACAATTGCCAATTTTTAGGACTCTTCTAGAAGAGTCGCTTGACCTCGGAATCTCCTTAAAAACCTCTGAAGAGCTGGATGATGGTGGCCAGTTCATTACTGTTAAGACTCAGGTGGCTTTGGAAGGCAAACTTAAAACCCACCAGCACCCACCACATTGTAAATTCAGTTGATCCCCTCCCTGATTCCATTAAAAATAGCTCGAGCCCTATTCCAGAGGTATATGGATCCCACAGATCGTAGGGAGTTCAACTAGCTATCCCGTTTCGTAAAACAAAAACAGGGTGGTTTACCTGTAGGTGCCTACCTGTAGGCAGTCTCAGTAGCAAACTAATCCCTCTGGACTGCTACTCGCAGAATTCTAAAATATCATGAACCTTCTGCCCCCTTGCGTCGAGAAGTTGGTTCCTGGGCCTCTTACGACAAAGACAAGGCCTAAATGTTTGCCTATCATCTAAAGCAAACATTTACTGCTCACCCAGATTCCAATAATTGATCCTATAACGCAGAGGTTGAGGATTCACTGCCACTCATTACCTATGTCCTTAGCGATTAAGGCAGTAACACCTTCTGAAGTCAAGTACATTATTAACCATCTGCCTCAGCTCAACGCACCCGGCTATGACCTTATCACTGGGCTAATACTCCAAAATCTACACCAAAAAGATATTGTTTTCCTGACTTGCCTCTATAATTGTGTCATTTGAGCCACCCACTTTCCACTTTCCTGGAAATTTTCTGAAATAATCCTGTTCCCCAAACCCAAACCAAATAATTCTTCTAACACATTATTCTATCGACCAATTAGCCTTCTTCCTTTCGTATTTGAGAAAGTTCTTCTAAAACGAATGATACCTATAATAACTTTCTCAAATATTCTTCGTAATCATCAGTTTGGCTTCTAATCCCATCATTCAACTGTCCAGCAGGTTGTAGATTTCATTCTCTCTTCCCTCGAGCGAAAAGGATTTTTTCCTATTATATTTTTGTATATTTTTTATTGTATATATCTCTATCTCATCAAGTTACAAGATGTTAACCAACACCCAATGTTGGCCTCAAGTGATTTTAATCCGATTAAAAAATGAATTCTTTTAATGGTTTTGCAATGGAAAGCCTTATTAAATATCAAATTTGGTTTTAATATTTTAAACATTGCGGACAGTAAACTCGTGTACGCACACACTCACAGAGTGTCAGTAAAACACGAGATATGTGCTTAGTTTAAGCCGCTCCTTCGCCAATGTTTGTGGCACTAATTTTTTTTTTTCCAGTTCCTTGATTTTCCTTAACCGCCATACTGCAATCACTAACGTTTCCGGCGAATTATAATTTTTCGCAGATTGATTCTTACGATTGGACGAGTTAACCGTACTGTTCCTCATCTGCTCTGGAGTCCTGGAAGTATTTCGCAAGAACTCCAGCCTGAGATGAAGACAATTGAGATTCCTTCCTCCTGTTCCTCCAAACTCTCCATTTAACTTACTAACACAGTTATTTGGAGATACACTCCTGAGTGACGAGTTTTTCATGTCGAAAGTTGCCAGAATTTCTGAAGTTTCAATACCACCCCCCCACCACCATCCAAAATGTATTTTTTAGTCAAAGAAAGCTTGAACATCCTGAGATGTCCGGCTGTCACTTATTTCAAAATTCAAGGTTATACCCAAAGTTTTGTAGAATTTTTACGCTATATCAAACCAGCTTAATCATTCAAATAACAATTAATCAAGACCATACTCGAGAAAATATTTTTTTAAACGATCTTCCGTTGATCTCCTAAAGACTTTACCTGTTAAATCATATTTAGTTTTCATACACTTTCTTTATGAAGTATGACTGTCATTTGAGAATACCAATCAGATATTCTTTACATAGCTTCCAAGCACATGGAACAGATAACCTAGTCTCTCCGTAGGTTTATAGTTTTATCATAAATTACACCCAGCTTTCCCACGGATACTGTTGACTGCCTATATCTGCACTTTTCTAATANTTTGTTTTTTGGATCTACCTTGACCGAACCCCAACTAAAATCATCTTTAGAATTATTATTTTAAGGTAAACAAGTTTAGGCCATGGTGGGTCTCGAACTTACATTTTCTGATCACTAGCCATAGTTAATCCGCACATCTGATAAGCTGGTTGACCTCTAAGGAGAAGTTTCTTACACACCGGAATTAGGGCCCACTTACTGCAGAGATCAGCACTTCTGTATAGTAATCAGAAAATGCAAAACTTCTTTCTTTGAAAATAAGAATTGTAAGTTGTTTGACAAGCGACTCAATTATTAGTAAGATTTTTTTTATTTAATTCAAAAACTTGAGGAATTACTTTTGCTTTTATTAGATATAATAAAATTTAATACTCAATAGATCGGCCATGGATGGGCTGTGCTGTATTTTGTAGAAGAAATGATGGAAGTAGCTATTATTCACCTCGAGTAGAACTTAACGACATTGGAATAGACCCATATTTTCCTGATGGGACATGGTGCAATCATGATGGAGACAATGACTATTATTGTTTACAGCATCACTGCTTGCCTGAAGTAAGTGTACAGTAAAATTCTTTGAAATTTCTTTGCACAAGCAAAAAATTATTCTATAAAAATATACATACATGTGTCAAATTATTGCAATGAAATTAAAGAAGTCTTAAGTATCACTCTAGATACTTAAGATTTCGTTTCATCAAAAACATGAGAATACTCCTACAAATTTTGGAGAAAATAAGTGTCATTCTATTTTAAATATGCAAAAAAATAACTTTATGGTTGCTACATTTTTTATTTTGACTAATTTTTATACACTTTAGCTAATGCACACTGATTCACATCAGGGCCTTATAAATTTAGAAACTTTAATAAAGCCCATTATCATACAATTGATATGTACTAATCAAAAGTTGATTGATCTCGAAGCTGACTGGATCATAGGTCTGTAAGTGAGCAAATATCTGTTTCACAAAGAATGATCAAAGTTCACCAATGATTGAAGAAACCAAATAACAGACCTAGTTTCAAATAGGATTTTAAATGTACCTTCTGAATTACAAGAACTCTTTAAAAAATTATTGAAGCAAATTTTGTTCAAATATGGAACACTGAATACCTCACAAATCTAATTCTTTTAAAGTTTAAAAAAAACAAAACTCATCCTCTAGTAAAACACAGTTGAGAGTTCAGGAAATGTCTTATAAGATCTAAATCACATTGGGGAAGTATTTGGTAAGCTTTTTCAATCTACCTATGCTCTCTCAAATACTAGCTCCATAGAGCTATTACATATACTGTAGTTCTTAGTCAACTGTTAGTAATCTGACACCATTACCATAGGACAGAAACTCACAAATGGATGCAATTTATTTAGATTTCTATCGGAAAGGACTCCACATTACTTGTTAATTAGCAAATTAAGAGTCCCTTGGGATTATGAATCTCGTTTTTTTTAAATTACATTATAATGAATCTCTCAGGAAGATTCCAAATAGCTACATATGTAGGCTTTCTCAAACCTTAAAAGTATTGTCAGGGGTAAAAATTTGGATTTAGGCCTTGTTTTCATAAATATCTCCAGGATTGATAATGCCAAGTGAGAGTATTTTGCAGATGGTTAAAATTTATTTGGAGGTTAACAACTCTTACTGTGTGATCCCACAGCTGGACAAGATTACTCCTGGGGCTTAGATAACACTAAAAATCAACCTCCCCAACAGAAAAATAATCCCATTTAATTTAATGACTCAATGAATAAAATCAGATTAGAAAGGAAGAATATTGTAAGAGTGTAGTGAAAATACAAAAAGAAAAATTACAAATAGTAAAATTTAAGGGAAGATTACTCGCCACTAAGGAGTGTCTCTCTTGTGGCGGCGTTTTCGCTGGTTCGAAATTAGTAAATAATAATAAATATTTAATATTGAAAATAAAAGAAAAAGAAAGAAAAAANAAACTACACACCAATAGAACCATAGATGAATTTTAAAAAGTGCAAAAAAGGAGGGAATCAATTTGGGAAATAAGATAAAATACAATAATTTAAAAAATTAGAAAGATTAAAAAATGAGAAGTTATGTATGGCATAAATTTACTGCCGCAAAAGGTGCATAAAATTACCAAGGAATAAATTTAATTTTTCAGAACTAAGCCTACAAAAGAACTCTTTTAGGTTAAATGGATAGGGCACAGAGAAAAAGTACGTATTTTAATTATTAAACATTTTGGTTTAGTACTCTAGTTTCAATAAATTAGTTGAGTTGTATTCAATTTAGTATTTGAAAATTATAGCATTAGCCGAAATATTGCCAAAAAAAAAAATGTATAATTTTTTTACCTGAGCAGTTTTAAGGAACAGCCACTTTATGTGTTTAGTCCCAAAATTATTAATGTAATCAAATAACTCTCAAGGTAATAAACATTATAAAAAATGAATTGATAAAAAATTATCAACCCAAAATTCAAATTACACTCCATATTGACATGGAAAGTAAAAAATAAGTTACCTTAAATAGTGATTTTTAAATATAGAACTGCCTCAAAAACTTATTAAAATTTGAAGAGTACAATGAATATTTTTTACAGTAAAAAAATTAAACAAGGAAAAAATATTATTAGACTCTGGATATAAGCCCTAACATTTTATAACTTTGATAAGTGCCAATATATTCTTATTTTACAGCAAGAAAACCTCTTTTAAAACAATACTTATTAAATGAAAATTTTCAAGCAAAATCATTGATACAATTATGTAGAATAATTATAATATATTGTATGGTAAATGACAATCTCTATTTAATACAAAAGAATATTAATCATATACTTTATACATTGATTTCTAATTGTATATTTAATTAAATTAACTTCAAAAGACATATAAGTTGAAATACATACAATCTATATTAGTGCTAGGTATATATACTTTAACACACAAAACAATGGTTTAAAAACCTTAGTCAGAAAAAGATCACAAGTGAGCTTATTTCATTATTAACACCATTAAAAATCAAACCAAATCCTAAAATTACATAGAAAAGTTTTTATATAAGATCAGCTAATTATATTAAACTTTGTCTGTCTAATTAAGTTCACATGAAGATCATACTTAGAGGAAAAGTACACCCAATGGCATATTGGGTGTTAGGCATTAACATGTGAACATTATTCACCACCCAAGTGCAGATCACACTTTAAAATAGAAGTCTGCATGAATTGGTTAACAGTTAATTTTAATAAATTCAGAGTAAGCAAACACTTAAACACGATGAAACTGAATATTAATTTATGTATGATTGGGAAAAATTTGAGACAATCTTTGACAAAAATTTTTTTTATTATTTCTCATCCAAAATTAACCAGGTTCACACTTCTTTTTATTTCCAAAACTACAATATGCCTGAATTTAAAATTTAAAGGGATATTAATTATACATAAAAATTTGTAGCAACTATGCCATATTAAACATATTACATAAATTGTTATTTAAAAGTTGAAATGATATACATGGTACTGTCAATCTGGTACAGGCTGCTGCTATTTCACATCCCTACGCAAAAATTAACTTTTTTTCCTACATATTCCAGCCTTGCAATAGCCTTTAATCTAAATGAAATTAGGATACCTGGACGTATCCAGATAGGTTTTCAATTAAGGGCAAGTGGAAATTAGTTTTTTCATAAAAGAGAAAAAAATCAATTTCATCAAGTCAGATGCATATTCATATTCAATTTTATCTGACAATATAAAAACTATCTCAGACATATTACAAAATATATAGCCATAAAGAAAAATTCAAAATAAAGCTTATAAGAAATTTATCCAAATACATTACCTCTTAATTGTCTGGATCTACTTTATTACCTTCAAAAAATCTTTAACTCATTAATTTCTATACTTAAATTTAAAAAATCGGAAGTTTCTTAGATCCATCAGATTTTAAGTCTTACTAGAAGTCTTAATGCCTTCCCTAATAGCCAATGTTTTTCAGTCTGCTATTAATTGTGCTGCAGGACAATATCTGTCCCCCGTGACAATATCTTTTCATTTTATCATAGTAATCATAAAGTTATAGACAAATTTCTCAAATAACACTTGTAAACTTTATTTATTCTTAATTATGGAGCCTGAGGGATTAAGCAAATTTATTGCATAGTTGTAATATACCTTTTCTCTTGCCGAAGAGGTATTTTAGAAATTTTATAAAATCGTATCAATAAACAACAAAAAAACTAGTCTCCTGTGTTAAAATGGAATTTAAATTCTTGAATTATCTTTATTTTATTTTTTTTTTATTTTAGAATTTCCAATACAACACAAATTATTTACGAAAAGAAGACATGCTTATACCCCAGAATGCTCCACCACACATAATTTCCCTACCAGAAAACTTAAAGAAATATCTCAGCACTGATTCACAGGGAAATCCACTCCTAAAATCATTGATGCCAGACACTAATTTGATGGTACCTGAAGATGCTTGGTCAACTAATGATTATATAGAAATAATTTAATGAAAATTATTTACTTGAACATATGTGAAGGTGGAAGGGTTCTTTTAAAATTAATGAAGTAGAACTAATGCTTAAGTTCACAATCTCTATAGTAAAAATGTATAATATTTTATTGTAACACTGACTCCATAATGATGAAAAATAATCTAAACCAAATTTGTTGAAAATCTAATAAAAAACAATCAACAAAAACAAGATTTTCCCACAAAAATTTATTTTCCTTTTCACTAACCATACTGATTAATAAGGCGTTCTATACATAATTGATATAATTTTCAAAAACATCCATAATATGAATTTAAGTAAAATTCAAATTAAATAGATGCTTAAAAAGTTATATACACTGTAAATTCAACATTATACTCGTTCTATAAAACAAATCAACAACAGTAAAATTCTATAAAGAAAGGAAACAGGTTAATAATTTATTAATGTAAAGTATTGGTTTTTAGAAAAAATAGGTGTTCATTTATTTCAACATTCATANAAAAAAGAAGAAGAAAAAAAAGTAAAATGGCAAAGGTAAGTATACATAAAGCTAACATAACCTAAGAAAGTTTGCTAACTCACTTCACAAAATATTTTGTGTCATTTTTAGTAAAATCAAGGTCAATGATCATTAAGAAACGTTTCTAACTACACATTGTTTTGTTTTTTTATTTCCCTCCTTCCCCCTCCCAACCTCAAAATAATTTTTATAAAACCTTCACCTAAAATTAAATGTTAAAGATTGTAGTAATGTACAATAAATTAAATAAAGTTTGACATGGAGCTTTATGTTTCTCAATCAAAAATGAAAAAAAAATCACTTTATATTTATAAAGAGCTTTTAATAAAGTTAAAAATAAAATTGAGTATAACCATTTTGATTTTTACCTATAGCCACAATAAGCAAATATCTGAAAACTATTTGGCATACATAAGGATTAAGGGCTTAGTTAATGAGGTTATAATAAGTAAAACAGAAGGAATCTAATTGATTGTACTGAAATAAAATATGACTTCAAAGTTTTCATAATCTGCTTAAAAGATAAATAAATTATATGGCTAATATTTGAAATATTAAATAATACTGGAGAAAAACTGACAATTTTTATTATTAATATATTAATTAAAAGAACCAAGTGCTATAATTAAGTCTTCATCACATCTTTCTTTACAAAGGACTTTAAGATGAGTTCATTACATTAGACAAAAACTCATAAGATTACCCTAACTGTATAAAGAACAAAGGGACATCCAGAGAACAACAAATGATGCTTATTAAAAGCATAAAAAAATTGTAAATTTATTTAATAACATTTAAAATTAGCTTTAAGTAGAATAACTAATTTGATTACCCAATGATTTGTTCCCATCAGTAAGAAAACACAATTTCTTTCAATCAAAGAAAGAAAGAAAAAAGATATGTGAAAGATTATCTTGGACAATATGTTATTTTGGTTTTCCTACACCATTATGTGTTTATCAAACAGTATTAATACCTTCATTCATTGAGAAATGAAATTTGCATAAATCTTAAGTCTTGATCAAAAACCTTTGAAATTTGAGAGGAAAAAATAAAAAACACTACACATATTATTGTGTTGTAATTTTCTAAGAACCTAATAATATAAATTTAGCCACAATTATCCCAGATGTAACATGAGTTTGTAATTATTACTAATTAAATTTCATTCATTTGTAGTATAAGAAATATTTTATTACCACCAATGATTACTTTACAATAAAATGCATTTATGAATGTAATAAAGGTGCAATAAGTTCAGTACAACCAAAACTTGAAAGTACAAAAACCATTATTAGATTAACTCACAACTAAAAAAAAAAGTGTAAAAAAATAAAATAATTGAAATTATGGTCCCAATTGAAATTAATCTCATTTTACTTAGACTTAAAATATAAGTAACATAGTATATAAAATAAAAAAAACTTAGAAATATAAAGAATCCATTTACACCAACCAAGTACTGATGAAAAAACAACATTAAATATTTGAAACATAAATGGTATCAGCAGATCAATTAATTACTGAGTAAAACCTATTACTGAGAAGATTGGTTTGGTGGCATGGGAGGAGCAAAACGGCTGACAAATTGAATCACAGACATAATGATGACTCTCAAAAAAGCAGGTGTATTGGGCCGATTGGCATATGCTTCAGAAGTGAACCTGATCCCTCGCAACATGTTTTTTGTGTAAGGATTTCGTAAGGATTTATATCGCATTGCCAAGAATTGAGAGTAAACGAATGGGATCAAAAGACCAGCTCTGCTCCTGAAAAAAATAAATGCAATGCAAATATAATATGACAGAAGATATTGCAATATATTAACAACCCAGTTAAAAAAGTCTGTACCTTATTGTAAAGTTGTATTATTTTAAGTGGGTTTCGCCTTTTTTTAAGAAAGGAAAATTTTTCAAATAATAAATATAAAGGGTAATGGAGTAGCCAAGGGGATCTGCTCAGATCCCATAATCCTAGCGCTGTGTGTTCAAATCCTGCCCTGGACAATCATTTATCGAAAAATAAAAGCTTGTCCAGATCCATGGATGTTTAGAATAGGATGACATATAGTAGATAGCCCCTACCTCCATGATTCTAAGTGGTTGATAGGGTGATTAAAAAAAAAAAAAAAAAAAAA
>KZ808205.1:135785-149963 GCA_000696205.2 Oncopeltus fasciatus
GTGAATTTTTTCAATTGTTTCGGGTGTAGCGACTTCTACTGGTCGTCCAGAACGTTCGGCATCGATCGTGCTTGTACGGCCACAACGAAATTCTGTAAACCACTTTTTTACCATTGATATCGATGGTGCAGAGTCCCCATAGTATTTATCAAGCTTAGCCTTTGTTTCAGTGATGGTTTTTTTCCGCAAAAAATAATGCTTGATGAGCACACGAAATTCACTTTTCTCCATTTTCTCCACAATTCACGAAGTTGTTTGTCTTTAAAGACTGTCAAACACTAACTAAAAGACCCAGCGTGTTCAAACTTTTACAGGAGTCTGCTGATAGATGCTTGTTGACAGGAGCAGTGTTGCCAACCTAATTATAAGGCGGGAAATTCGAAGTCACGCACTCAATGACCCGCCCTCGTAGTATTCAAAGACAATATTTTAGGAATTCCAAAATAAGGAAGCCAGCTATTTGATGCAAACTAATCACAACCTGCTTTTGAATTTGGATAAAATGAACTATACAAACGAAAATGGATTTGTGATGGTGAATTTTTGTGGCAATATACAAATAATCATTTAATAATATTATCAAGGGTTATTTATAATAATCATCAAGGCCCTCATAATACTAAATGATGATAAGGGAGTGCATGAGTTTTCCTATTTAAAGTTAATGGTCTAGTTGGACATAACTTAGATTTATCCTTTGGAAGACATCCGAAAGTATTTTTTTAACTAACCGAATATCAATTTATTATGCAATTATGTTTCATATTTAAATTGTTGTTCCCTGATGCAGTATGCTTATACAGAACTCATTCTATATTAGTAGTAGTAGTTAAGGTTTATGAAGCAGTTTTTCTATTAATTTACTTGAATACAAATATATTTCTTTTATCATCTTGTACTAATTTGATTTGAATTACCAACTAATAGAGCAAACTCTAAAAAGCCCTGGTTAATAGTTAATAAGATAATGTAAAATTTTATTTTATTGGACTAAAGAAAGGACTTGTTAAATGTAAATTGTATGCCTCAAAATTTTTTAGTGTGATTTCGCCTTATTTCATATTTTCTTTTACTTGATCTACTCTCGTAGACAGACTTCTTCAGTTATTTATTGTAAGTGGCCTAATCTTTCACTGACTCTTGTGTTTGTGGTGAAACTAGAACTGATCAGTGTGTTTTGATATAGTGTTTCTTCTTGAAAATATAATTTTAAGAGCTTGTAACTTTATTTAATTTATGAGGAGAGGATTGTCAGAAATTCGGTCTTGGTAGTTGAAGAATTAAAAGCTAATTTGTAACCAAAAAGTTTTTTTTTTAGCCAACGTTTCGGCCTAAATTTCAGACCTTCATAATAATAGAGAAACTTGTTTATATTTCGTAATATAAGTAATAAATAAATATATGAAACTGTGTGTAATCGGCTATATAAAATTCATTAAAACTGGATTTTTTTTTCTCTTAAATATGTTCAGTATCCAGTTTTAGAAATTTAAAAACTTATTTGATTACAAATTAGTTTTTAATTCTTCAACTAGCAAGACCAAATTCCTGACAAACCTCTCCTCATAAAACTCGATCAACAAATTTACCCCCAAATTTATTTAATTCATTTTAACAATTTTGTAAAATTCTTTAACTACTATTTAATAACATTGTTATTAACTTTTACTAAATTGTTATTAACTATTCATTTAATAACAATTTAGTAAAAGTAATTATTCTTTATTTTTTTTAAATTGCTACTTTATTTTATCTGAAGCGAAATTATGATTTTTTTCAAAGTGAGAAAAGCATATACTTAATTTCATTTATTAGAAGTTTAATAAATAGTCAAGGTGAGAATTCTCCCAAGAATGAAATGTTATTATTTGATTATTGAGGAATGTTATTATTATTATTATTATTTGAGGATTGAGGATATATTCTGTTCCTTCCTTTTTAACACTACAATGTGTTTCTTTTTCTTTTTTTTCTCCTGCATTATCATTTTTATTATTCATTTTAGGGATGTGCTACATGGGTCGTAAATCCAGATGATAAACTCAAGTATGATAATCTTTTTATGCTTGCCGATGTTGACAAAGATGGTTATGTGTCTGGTAATGAAATAAAAGATGTTTTCCTGCGTTCTGGAGTACCACAAAATATCCTCGCTAATATATGGTAAACATTTATTCTTTTGATTAAGAAGTATAACATGCTTTAATCTTCTGTATATTGCTTATAAATGTCACTGACACACACACACATGCATGCACACAAACACACACATACTTATATAAAATTCTATTAAAAGTAATGTCATTATTTTTTTTGTATATAAGCTTCATACAAAATATAAAATTATAATGATCATTAAATAGCTTAGGGCAGATTTTAAAAGCTTTTGAATTTGAGGAATTATATCTTGCAAATTTTAGGACTAAGAGTTTGCCAGACATAAATTTTAACTATAAATCTTGGGCTATTAGACTCTAACCTAGCTTAAGGTAAAGTTTCACCTTTTTTACTTCTTGTGAGTAACTAAATTCTGTTGGGGTGAATTACATGGAATGCCTTTTCATGAAAGGCATAAAAATAAATTGTCATGTAATAACATTAATTACTTGGAATGCCTTTTTAAATATATCATCTGGAGGCCATTTTATGATGGAAATTAGACTTTTTCTAATATTTCTGTAATGCCTTCATTTTAATACCTTAAATCTTAATTTATCATATAGCATATGCTTATTTATGATCATGAATAAATTGACTTTTATTTTGTTTAGGATAAGTTATATTTGATAAGAATGTAGGTTCCCCTAAAAATAGTGAGTTTCTTATTTGATAGCTATACTGAAATTAAAGTTGTATTAAATTTTATTATTTTACAATAAATAGTATTGTCGGGATTGCTCATTGTTATTACTAATATTATGTCCTTTTGGTGAATAAGACCCTTTTCAAGATATTAAATAGCCTAAATTATCATCTTCGTAGGGAAGTGTCCCTTCATGGAATTGTTTGTGTCTCTTTATCTTGGGAAGTCCCTTTGTCCTCATATCAGGATAGTCAAAGGATACTTTCCCTTACTTTTCCCTTTTTAAGTTCTTAGAGAATTGTTTTTTCTTTGATCAACTCCCATATTTATCTGACAGATTGATCAGATCCACCTATCTGTTGAAGAGCAGCAATTTGTTCAAATGATATGGATTTATACAAATAATGTTAATATGAGATTATTAGGTGTTGGAAGAAGAAAATTAGTTTTAAAGCTGGCCAATGTTGACTGTGCTCTATTGAAGCTTGTATGGGTGTATACGGTAGGATAAAAAGCTTTAAGAAGAGACTAAGCGTATGGGGTAAGACTAAGAGAGAGAGAAAAATTGTTGTGGGCTTCTTAGTAAATTTGCTCTATTTTATTTTCAACTTATTTCTATTTGAAAGTGTGAAATGTTAATATTTGAGAGATAGAAAGATAATGTGTTTTTTTTTACTGCTACTCATTTGTGATTTTTAAATAATTAAACTGTAATAATTATGCAAAAAAAAATTGAGATGCAAAATTTAAAACTAAATAAAAATATTTTGAACTGAGATTTGAAGTGTTAAGGGCCCTTTTAAGAAAGTTTCTATCATTAGTATAATTTTTGTTTTATATTATTATAGTTAATATATCTAATATGTAGTTGTTACATTACTGCAAGCTTATCTTTGGTCATATTAATGTGTCAAATAAGAGTTAAAACAAAATTTGTGTTATATATTCTGTAACTTCTTTATATGTCAATAGTAAAGCATTCTTTTGCATACTCTGTTGCAATCATAAAGAGAAGTGGGGATGGGTGCTAGATAATAATAATACTTCATGTAAAGTATTCACTTTTTACAGATACAGTTTTAAATATGAGAAAAGTTTTTGAGCAAGTGACCTTTTGACTTGCTTTGCCTATTGTAGCTAAAGTGGAAGGTGCATAACTAAATCATACATTAACATTCACAAACAAAACCAGCTTGTGATCCTCAACAATATTTTATTTATTATAATATATATATTCAAACTTGCAATTTTTTTTTCTCCTATAAATTCAGCTTAAAATNTATAATATTATTACACTTGTAGGATCATTCATGAAATTATTATACGTGTAGTGTGTATTTTTAATGCGGAATTTATGTGGAATTTTTTTACGTATCTTAAATGTTACATTAATTTTTAACTTTGAAGAATTATCTCAGATATTTTTTTCCCTGATTATTCAAGGTTGATTAGTTTTACTTAAGTAAATTTATACTATAGTTCAGGTATTAGAGTATTAAATAACAAATAGCAAAACTTTATGAGGTTCTTGATTAAAGGGACCCAATAAACATGATCTCAAATGTAATATGCTTTATTAAAAAATTAAAATGTATATTAATAATAAATAAATGAATGTTCTTTTTTTTTTTACTACCAACAGAATGGAGAAGAGCAAGGGCCAACAATTCTATGAGTTCACAACTGCCGACTTAATAGATTGTTGTATCTAGGAACTAAAAGTTTGCCATTTTAGCTATGGCAAACTTAGTTCCTATCTCCTTGGTGTGGACATAACCCACTAGGAATGCTATGCCAGCTGATTATTTAAAATAGTGAACCAGACTTCTATACTCACTGCTGGGAGCTATGTGATCTCCGTACCTTACTCTTCAACATGGGAATTTTACTGCTAATTTTAGCTTTTGATATCCCAAAAATTAACATTTTTCTAGGTGCTGCGTGTACAAAATAGTTGCTTGCTCTTCAGTCACGTGATTAATCAATCAAAAATCAGTCAATAGATCGGCGGTTAGTGGCAAGCAATTGATGGGCCATAAATAAATTCAAAAGATAACTTATTAAATTCCCACCACACTAGCAAGAGCCTAACCCACGAGAAAGAGGAATACATCGTCTTAAGCTCGAAGGAGCTGACATTGTCTAGCTATTTGTCGACTCTTGTCATTTAATTTTTAAATTTTTCATCATAAATATTTATTTGGTTGTGGTTTATTATCCCTAGTAAATTTTAAACAATTAATGAGAGGGAATAGAATAAAAAATCCATCTGTCCCAGCCAGGACTTGAAACTGGATCTCCTGCTTGCCGGGCCGGAATGCTTTCGTTACACTACCGGGACGAGCTAGATAACTTATTAAATTCCCACCACACTAGCAAGAGCCTAACCCACGTGAAAAAGAAAAATTAAAAAAAGTAAATGACGAGAGTCGATAAATAGCTAGACAATGTCAGCTCTTTCGAGCTTAAGACGATGTATTGGTCTTTCTCGTGGGTTAGGCTTTTGCTAGTGTGGTGGGAACTTGATAAGTTATCTAGCTCGTCCTGGTGGTGAAATGGAAGCATTCCGTCCCGGCAAGTAGGAGATCCAGGTTCGAGTCCTGGCTGGGACAGATAGATTTTATTATTCTATTCCCTCTCATTAATTGTTTTTTAATCTTAGTTTAGTTTCTAAAAATAAGCTGTTGTAATTTTTCAAAATAAGCCCTTTCAAAAGTTATGCAAGTATGAATTCACATTTTTTTTTTTTTTTTTTTTTTTTTTTTTTTTTTTTTTTTTTTTTNGGGAGGGGGGTCAGGAAATAAAATATAAGATCATGGGCTATAAAAGAAATTTCATTTATTGTAACTGCTGGTAAAAATTTTATTGATAGTGCTAAGTTATATCTGCACTTGTAAAAAAAAAAAGTATATTGCTTAATTCTACTAATTAGTATTGACCTCAATCTGAACAAAGTTCACATTTAAGATGCAGCAATTGCCCAAACACAGTTGGGATATGCTTGACCATTTTTAGGTTCTTAATATATAGTCTACATAAACCAACAACAAAAATCTGCATTCTTGAATATGGCATTCTTAAGCATCAATCAGACTTCCACAGACAGAATTCTCATGGGATTTAAATTCAGAGGCCTCATTAAATAGCTTTGAGTAAAGTATATTTTATAACCTTTAATCAGCATTCTATGCTCTGCATTTATCAGTTTGATTACAGTTAATAGAAACAAAAAAAAAACTTGTTATATAATTTTATAGAAAAGATTAGTTAAATAATTAAAATATAACAATCTACCTCCAAGATTGGGCAATTTTCAGCTTTGGTGTAATCTAGTCATAGAAGGTTCTATTTTAATTACGCAGCTACTGTTTTCTTCAAAATTACATTTTAAGCTCCTGAATATTCATAAGACGCAAAATTGATAGAGCATCATAAAGCTGTATTTAAAATAAATCCGGGGGAGGGAGGTGGTATTTTTTTATTTTGAATGAGCCTCTTTCAACTTCAAATTCTACAGCTAATTAATCCTATTCTTGATACATCCATACTGATAAAAACATATGTAATGTACAAACTATTGAAAAGTGATTCATAATTAAAATTATTCTTTTTACATCTATAGCCATCAATTCTAATTTTTCATTGTTACTTCGTATGACATTATTGGTAAGTGTAATATTTAGTTAATCTAATTTGAAAATTTTGCAGGAGCCTTTGTGATATGAAACAATCTGGAAAATTGAATGCTGAGCAGTTTGCATTGGCAATGTGGTTTATTCAGAAAAAAATTAAATGTGGAATTGATCCTCCACTTACATTAACACCTGAGATGATACCTCCAAGTATGCGCTCACAAATGAGTGTAAGTTTTCATGATTTGTCTATATTTATCATCTGTATGTAGTATATTCTTATATGCCCCTAAGTCATATGTTGAGACAATGCCTCTAGAAGCTTTGGCCACCAGTCATCTTGGTTTTGTGCTGCTGCTTTTCAATAGCAGATTCCAAGTATGGATGAAGCATCTTAAGCTACACAATCTGCCCATCGATTTTGGTCTGTCTTTTCTTCACTTGGAATACATTCTTTCAGCAGAACTTCCATTACAATTTGGTCATCAGGCATTCTCATGACATATTTATGGTCTTGTAGATGGTCAGCTTGTTTTTTAATGTGAGCTGTGAGCGCCTATTTGTAAGGCTGTATAAAAGTCTGTGGTGTCTGTTGAGTTCTTGTCGCTTGATTTTAGTATGTTCATTCCAGTTGAGTCGTGAGTCAAGGTGGAACCCAAGGTAACGGACTGAATCAGAGAGAAGTATAGGGATGTCATTTTTTATTTTATTTTTTATATTGCGCATCGACTGCTGATGGTCATTAGTGCTATGGATGTTGTACATAAAATTATCTGGTGAATCTTTTCTTAGTTGAAAATTTACCTGTACCTATTTGGACTCATTTATTTTAATTCTCCATTTGCTACACCTCTGCTGAATGAAACTGGTATCAAGGTGGTTTTGTAAAATGTTGGAAGCGGTTTTGGAATTAGGAAAGGATCGCTTTGTCATCTGCAAAGAGGGCTAAAAGGGTATTAGGATGAGTAGGGATGTCTGCAGTATAAAGGATAAAAAGGCTATCCATTTGGATATAAAAGGATGGACCTATGTCCAAGCACACTGCCCTGTGGAACACCCGTTTCGGAGTATGGCATACTGGTCTATTATATAAGCTCAAGTCCATATTTCCAAGCACCATCTACCTAATCCTTAAATCTTACCTTTCTAACTGTTTCTTTAATGGCAAGGATTAGATCAGATTACTCCGATCACTCCCCTGTGAAAGCAGTTCTAAAGGGCAGTGTGCTTGGACCTATCCTTTTTATCCTTCTAAGCTAAGTATCCTTTATCCTTATCCGCTAAGCCTTCCAATATCCAACGAATACAATCCTTTCAATCCTAAATTTTCAGAATAATTGCTAACACTCCATATTATGTGTCCAACTCTACCCTTCATCACGAATTTAATATTCCTTTTGTCCAAGACCTTATCTCCACCCGCTTCAAGCTCTTCCTTAGTAAACTCCAATTTCATCCTAATCCACATGCCCAATCCCTGTCGTCGGACTCCAATCCTCACAATCCTCCCCGGCGACTAAAACGGAGATGGCCTCGCGACCTCCTGGGCTTTAATGTCTAAACTCATTGNTTTTTGATATAATTGATTTTTATACATTCATCATTATAATTTGTTTTACTTTATTGATTTTTGTTTTGTTTTTTATCTAGATGGGCTTTGAAAATGACCCTTTTTCTTCGTTTGGTGCTCCAACTGGTATGTATTTGTTTATAACTATTAGGTAAGAAATTTCTATTATTGAATTATTTGATTTTCTATGCCATAGAATTTAATTTAATGATTACTCAAAATGTCGAGATATGAAAAGTGTACAAAACCTCCCTATTAATGTGGTATTCATACCATTATTTAAATATATAAGCTCAAATAAAGCAACCCTTTTGTTGCTTGAATAGAATGCAAATATTTTAGATTTATTTAACTCATAGAGAATCTAAATTATAGCAAAGCAAAAAAAAAAAAATGCATTGTTCATCTTTATCTTCTTTTCAATGACATACTCGAGAAAATCAAAGCTAAAATAGAATCCATAAAGACATATTCTATTTTAGAAAAAATATTAAAACATGTAATATTTAAATAAAGTAAATATTTAAACTGTGACTCGTTGGCTGTGGCAGGTTAGAGGGCATTCTGAAGTTTGTTTACCTTCTGCAACCTGAAAGATCAGCATTAGTGTGTATTGTGTTTATCATTATTATACTCTTATAATAACTAATGGATAAATAACTAATGGATATAAAAATAAAGCCTTATGCTATTGCTGAGGCGGACTTTATTGAAGGCCTGAAGTTCTAATGGGGGTGGGGGATTAAAGTTTGTATCACTAATATATTTTGGGCTGTGCTTGCTTTATTTAATTTTTAATATTAATTATATTAACTGAGTATCACCCTCAAAATATTCTCTCGGCTTCATTAAATATGTTAATTGATTCTGAAGACTAGAATGTAAAATTTTGTTACAAAAGACACATATATGTGTATGTATCTCAGCAACCTTAATTAAATTATCTTTCTTTTAAAATTGTTTAAATGATAAAATAACCTTCTTTATAAATAATGGGGTAAG
The DNA here is from genome assembly GCA_000696205.2 of Oncopeltus fasciatus. NCBI lineage: Eukaryota > Metazoa > Arthropoda > Insecta > Hemiptera > Lygaeidae > Oncopeltus > Oncopeltus fasciatus. The sequence goes on from KZ808205.1 coordinate 144,793, forward strand.
AAATGAATTAAGTGCTTTCAAACACTTTGAGTCATTCACATTTGTTGCTCCTGTTGTAGCTTTCTGCTTCATTATTTGCTGGTTCATAATGGGGACAATCAATTAACTGCCTTTAGCTTACCTTTTGACACCTTCCTCTTTATCGTGCCGTTATAAGCTGCTCAAGCCTTACAATGCCTACACCAACCTACCACTTTGTCCTTCAGATTCCCTCAATCAAAGCATTCATGAACTCTCTTTACTGTTCGATCCACCCCCTGTTGATTTCTAGACTCTCCATCATAAAGCTTTAGGTCAATGAGTTCAAGTTTCCTTTGGTTTGTTTCTTTCTATCTTCTTTGAAGATTGCTTCAAAACCCACTGACCATCAATTTTCCTATTGCGCCCATTATGTCTTCTTTTACTCTGAGAAGAGATAAACCCCATGCCAAAATATTCTTTCTTTTTCTTTCTTCCACTGTTTCGTGTATCCCAAATCAGGATCCCTGCCCTATTCCTTTGCTAACTGAAATCTTTGAATCTCCAGCAACAACTCTTATCCTTCTCATGTCTTCTTCCTTACAAGGCCTCCTATATCAGCGTTTCATTGAAAGGTCCCAGATCTAAAGGTGGATTAGGAATCATACTCCTGTTTCATCTTGGTACATTTGCTTCTTGGATGTTCTATCTGACCACAGATCCTACTGCAAATCTCTTTCTTACTTGTGTAAGGTTCTTACTTTGTTTTAATAGCCTCAAAATTTCATGATTTCCTAAATGATGAAAATTGCTTTCAACCCAGCCTTAGCAGCAATAACTTAAGCATGTCCTCAAATTAGTCAGTGCTAGAATGTTAAGCAGTCTCATTACCGCTTCAAACTCTATAGTCTGGGGTCAATACATCTCTAAGAAGAGAGTCTTTGACCAGGATAGCTTTACAGCTTGTTGAGTCTTCTGAAGTCTAGAAGAAATTTCCATTACCATATACCAGAGAAATTTTTCTACTGTCAGACAGCTATGCATCGTCGATAAGTGGGGAATAAACATTCCCACCGGTGGGTGATGTCATTTTCAAACTCCAGTAGTGACTTGTTAGGTTTTATATTCTGTTTCTCTTATGTGAGAGGTATGACTGATCCTTGTGTTAGGGTCATCGTAGTTGTATTGCTCTAATATAGGTTGTTCTTCAAGAACTCGTATGCCTTACAAGAAGCCCAGAGTCAATTGCAGGATTTACTTCTACACATATTATCAAAATCCTTTCCCAGAATGGTTTTCCCTCTCACCTAATTAACAACCTAATATTTAAATGTTCCCATCCCCACAACAATTACAAGTCTCTTCTTCCTCTTCTCTCCCCTCACCTACTCTTATACCTCTTTATCGCTCTCTTCTCTACATTCCTCTCCTTACAGATAAAAAGCAAAAAAAAAAAAAAAAAAAAAAAAAAAAAAAAAAAAAAAAAAAAAAAGATATTTTTTTTGGTCATGAAAGAGATTTTGTGTAAATGTGACATTGAGGTAAAACTGGGAAAAGTTTAGACTTTTTAGATGAGAGGGCAGTGGATGGCAGTTGATGTTTAATTTTGTTTAGTAGCTTCTGTTTTTTAAACAGAACTAAAATGCTATTAAATGGAACCATTGAAAATATGGTGAACTGATCTTATGTCAAGTGGAGCAATTATTTATTTAATAATCTCAAGTATAAGCCTTGCTCCTGACCCTGTTGTTTAGGTATTGAATATGGTAAGTCCAGTTCAACTTTGTATCTAGCTACACACCATAGGTATGTGTTGCATGAAACTTTTCTCTTGTACTACAGGAGTAGTGCCTCTCAGTCATACATTCTTAAGCCAGACTAAGTCCGCAGAGTTGAAGGAAAAGGCCATAAGCATTGATTTAGATTCATTGGAATCCTTATAATTACTTACCTGGTATGCAAGTTTAAAATGTCGTTTTAATTCCAATAGAATGCGCTCTTAGCCTATTGAAGGATTTGCTTATCTCTAAACGCTATTTTGTTTGTTAGTCATTTGTTTACAAANACCTCAAGTCCAACCTGCGAACCTACATTTAGGCCTCCATGCCAATAATAAATTCCAACAATTTTATACTTTCCTGAAACAAGGAACCATCTTAATAAAAGATTAAAACAACACCAACACAGTATTAAGAATCGTGATATGAATTCTTCGGTCCTTTCCCTTCATGCTATTAGCAACAACCACAACCTGCTGTTCACACGCTTAATAATCGACGTCCAACTAACCGCCATGTTTATATGAAATAACATCCTGTGCACTGCAGACATCCCCACCCATTCTACCCTCCTAGCCCTCTTTGCTGATGGCAAAGCAATTCTCTCTTCTCATCTTAATCCCAAAACCTCTTCCAATATCTTACAAAACCACCTTGATACTATTCTAGTATTCTACTATTAATTTATAGTATTGGTGCAGCAAATGGAGATTTAAAATAAATGAGTCAAAATTAAACTAAAAAAGGCACAATGAATATAATTAAAAAAAAAAAAAATAAGAAAAACATTCCATGGGTTTTTTCTGTGATTTCTTGAGAATGCTAGGTGAGAGCCCATGGTATTTACCAACTTCTCTATCACATTTGTGTTGAAAAATTTCACTTGGATACTATCCATTAAATATTGATTTATTCTTTAATTTTATTATTATTATTATTGAGAAGAAAAAATATTTACCTGTAACTATATGCAAGTGACACATGATTTCCATATAACTTTCCATATATTGTCGTTTTCAGAAACATAACAAAGTAATGTTGTAGAACACTTAATAATTTATTGAATGTGAACTAATCTTTTGAAACCATAATTATTATTGACACTAAGATATTAACAATGTTATACCATTCATATCCATGAATATTGCAATATGTGCAATTTATAATTTAGAGAACAAGTTGTTTCTTTCACATATTAATACTTATTGAATTTTCCTCTTATGAGAGTATTATTTAATGTGTTGTGTTTTAGTCTGACGGTTTTATAGCTTAAAAATTATTTTCTAGTTCGGCATGATCCATTTGATCCTTTTGAAGGGAAAAAATCGCAACCCTCAGACAAAATAAATGAAGATGTAAGTTATTCGCTTTACATTTATTTATTTTTTTATATTTTTTTTTTTTTTTCACTTATAAGACAATTTTTTGCTTAGAGTAATCAAGACCCTTTTGGTTGTGAACCATTTGGTGTCCCTGCACCTGCACTGCCTCCTAAAAATAAACAGCCACCTCCACGCCCTGCTCCTCCTAGACCAGCTGCTCCACCTTCTATGACGACAAATACTGATTCCTTTGCAGATTTTTCAGACTTCAATAGCAAGGTATCAATTAATTTTTACTATATAAAAATATAATGCATCATAATATTTATGCACAAATGTTTAAAAAGAAAGGGAGAAAAGGTATATGTTGTATGTCAAAATGTTTTTTTAAATTGGCTATTCTATTCAAACCACCATTATATCTAAGTCTAGATTATTTTACATGATCATCACAGATGTTGCTCTAAAATCTACTAGGCTGTAATATAGTAAGCTCTAGGTGTTTATGAACTATTGCAAGGATGTTTTTAGTGATCTAGTCTATCTGAGGCCTTCTAAAAGATAATTTTGTGATTTTGATTTAGATTTTCAACTCAGCCTGTGCAGATACTTTAGTTTGGTGTGTGGCACACATTAAATTCTTACAAAGACATTTAGGATTTTCTTTTAAAAGATTAAATATTTGTGATATCTGCTATATACTTTTGTGACTAACAGTGATAATTTTTTCTTATTAAAAGTCAATAAAAAATTGATTACATGAAATAAAATGAAGTGCTTTCAAAAAGATCTATAATTGTATTTAAATAATTAATTTAATTTAAAGTTCATTTTGGGACGCCAGGATAGCTCAGGGGATCCATTCGTGTCTTGCAATCCTGAAGCTGCGGGTTCAAATCCTGCCCAGGTCAATATTTTGTTTATGAATTTGTAACGGTACGCACTTTTAATTTAAACTTCCCGCGAGAGTGTTGCGTACAACGGTAGTGATCCGTGCTACCGGAGCAAGTTTTTTCGATAGCTTGTCCTTGATAGCCATTTGGTCCTGAGCCATGGATAGCCCCTTCCTACATAACCCTAAGTGGTTGAAAGGGATGCTAACACTTGAAGAAAAAAAAATTAATTAATTCTTAAGTTTCAGAATTGAAATTTTCTGAAGTCTTTTAGTACTTCTTACTTTTATAAAAAATATAAGTTACTTATAATATAATGATAAGTATAAATTAAGCTCGCATAATAATGTGTAATGAAGGAAAAATGCAGTAGGAATTCACTAAATACATAGGCCTCATGAGCTCATTGTTGTAGTATATAGTTTTGCTATGAGGCAATATTGGACTACGTTTAATTAAAAGAATACTACATTTCTATCTATAATTAAATATTCAGAATGTTTTTGTGTCTGATAGAACTTTAATTGATTGAAACTCAGTGAAAATATTAATCGGCAGAATTATTTGATCAAGTTCAACAATGTCAATAATTGGACTCATATAATCTTTTTAATTTAAGTATTTCTTAATACTAGTAATTTAAAATGCCTCAAGTTTAAAATTTGAACTTTTTAACTCATATAAAAAGGATCAAACCATAACTTTTCACAAGGGGAAATAATAAATACATTATGAAATCATTAGAATACATAATTAATGGAAGTATAAGTTAAGCTTGGAAAATAATTGAAGCTAGAGTGAATGAGGAATACTTGCTAATTCACTAAATTATATAATAAGTCCCCGTAAACACTTTCTTCTAGTAGATACTTATATTATGGAACATACAAGAGGCTAAATTTGCATAAGGAATTTTTCTGTTATTACTGAGTATACTTCTATAATTATTTGGTCCATTACTATAAATGATGAAAGTAAATGAAATAAGTAGCTTTTAAGATTTTCAATTAAGCAAAGAGTTTGCCCATACATTTACAATTTTTTTTTTCTTTTTTCTTGAGCAGTTAAATGTTAACTTCATGACCCCAGTGATTTCATGCTTATGCCATGATAGAGGAAAGATTATGTTTAGAGTGAAAAAGATAAATAATTTTCAAATGCTATGTTTTATTTACATATTTTTCTTAATGAAAATAATTCATATACAATAAATATATATA
>KZ808205.1:153940-166402 GCA_000696205.2 Oncopeltus fasciatus
ATTAATAATTTAAAATCATCATGTTCTAGCTAACCGAAGGGACTTAATTTCAGTAATGGTAGAAGCTACTCGCAAGTGGGCTTGATTATAGTCTGAGCTTACTTCTCTGAGAATTTCTGTTTTCCTTCTGAAGACTGGAGAAACTAATTGACATGAGTCACTTGATTCAATGCTAACGTTTACAACTTAGTGATAAAAGCATAGTTTATTTTAAAGTAGTGAATCTCATTTGACTTCTTTAATCTTATAATTAATTAAAATAAAGATACTTTAATTGAGAAAAGATAAGAGACCAACATCCATAATAATAAATAGGCAAGAAGTTCTTATTCATAAACCATTTTAAGCAGAAACAAAAACTCATGTACTGGCATATGTCACCCCCCACTCTCTCATGTAAGATCTTAGACATTTTACCCTAACTAATCCAGTGCATCTAAAGCTACCTTGCTTGGAAGCTTGATTTTTTATCATAGCTGATATTTTGTTTATTAGAATACCATTCTTAGTCTATTTTTCTGATTGCAGGCTACTGAGTCAGAATATCAAACAGTTCAAAGAACACAATTTTTTTAGAATTGAAGGGAGACAGATTCTTTCACAAATGTATTAGCTTAGTTATTTTTTACCTAATGTTTTTTAAGGTGATTTAGTGCTTGTGTGGAAAAAATTATTTTTGGCTGCTTTTTTGATTTACATCAAACGAAGTAAAAACCTCCAGGAAAATTTTCCTGTTATAAAAGGAGCACATTTCATTGGACATTGAAAGCCCTGGGGAAGATTGAAAAATCAACAACAGCCTTTAAAGGTATTAAAATTGACACGAATGAAAAATCAAATAAATATTCAAGAAATAGCACTTTTGGGTAATAAAGTCTTGTTCTTTTCAATGAGATAACCTTAACTTTTGAAAGTTCCTTTTTATAGAAACAGCTTTAATTTATGTTTAACTCTCTTGTTGCTAATTCAGGCAGGTAAGTAGTAGTTAACTTCACTTAAATAACCTAGAAAATCTTTTATGAGAAATTAGGTAAATATACGAACAATATAACGAATATAAGTATTGAACAATTTTGTTTGATACATAGGTCCTCAATTGGAATTGGACCTTATTAACTTCCTTGATTCTAGACCAATAAGCTGTTTTTAATAAAAGGATTTCATGTTCTTCATATCTAACATCCTTAGGTTTCATATTTGGAATTAAATGCTGAGTTACATTATTGTATTTCATAATTTTGGTCACATATTAACATTTATTTATCTCCAATAGACTTAAATTCTTCTAAATTTGAGTTTTACAATTTTCTGCTAGGAAATCAAGCTATTCGAGTTAGTCTCATAACGCATCTTTTAAAATTTTTCTACCATTTTTACCGATCGTACTCAAGATCGACTAAAAATATGGTCGGTTAAAAATTTGATATATGTATATTTGTGTGTGGTGTAAAAATAACAGCCTTGTCATTATCAAATAGAGTTAGGAGAGAGCTTGGGTGGGTAGGGTTATCAGCAGTGTATAAGATGAATAAGAAGGGCTCAAGTGCACTACTTTGTGGAACGTCTGCTTCCACTTCGAACTAATCTACTCCTTGACGTATTCTCAAGAAGCAGTTGGATAACTATGACTTAACGATTAGGTAATTATTATTAGGAAGTATGAATTTCAGCGTAAACAAACGACCACCGTATCTGTCTCGATATAATGCCTGAGAAACATCCATAAATACACCCGAACAGTAGTCTTTGCGCTTGAGGGAAGAGGATATGTAGTCTACAACACGAAGCACTTGCTGTTCAGTAGAATGCTTACACTGAAAGCCAAATTGGTGATTAGGAAGGATATTCAAGAATCCAATGGAAGTCTTCATTCGTTTTAACAAAATATTTTCGAAGACCTTAGAAAGTATAGGAAGAAGACTAATTGGACGGTAGATTGATGGAATTAGTGGTGGTTTTCCAGGTTTGAGAAATAATATGTCTGAATATATCCAGAAGAATGGGAAGCGCGTTGTTCGGAGTATGGAGTTATAAATATAGGTCAGGAATACTATTAGCTTTATTAGCCTTCTTAGGGAGATTACAGAGAATTTGATCAGAGATTTAATCATATCCGGATGTTTTGCGCTTATGCAAATGAGAGAAATACTCATTAATAGGAGGACGTAACTGCCTTAAGTTATAGGCTAAGGCGTGTCTTATAACTCCTCAATCCCCATAAGACATGACATATCTAAATGAAGAGTAAATGATCTTTGGGGTGCTAGAACGGCGTTCCGCTATAATGAGTTTTTAAGCGATTCTGGCAATGGTTTTGGGACTCTGAGGAATAATTAGTAAATTTGAGTTTTAGGCTTTCCTGATATATGCATTACTGAAGAATGTTGCTAAGGACTGAACTGCATCATCTAGTTCATCAGAGGTTTTACAGTAATTCCGAGGCTAAGTACTCATTCATAAGAGCTTTAAACAGAGTTCAATCGACTAGAACAATAATAATGAAGCGTGGCAATTTTTTAGGAATAGGTTTAGGGAATAACATTCAAAGAACTGGGATGTGGTCAGAAGAAAGTTCGTTTAGGGTGGAAGAGGAATACAGTTTTTGAATATATAAAAGTCTAGGATATCATGAAGGCGGTTCACGGCATAGGGCCAATAGGTGAGGGAAGGACGACTAATTGTGGAGGGTTTTAGTATGAAACTGCATTTTTTAGGCCACGGGAGTATCATGAGCGTTTTCATAATATGGCCGAGAGTGTGGTGTTCACATATTAAGAACATCCGTTATCTCATTATTCCCCTTGAATTAGTCGTATCTATTAAATGTATGATAAATTATAAAAAATAAACAATTAATGAGAGGGAATAGAATAAAAAAATCTATCTGTCCCAGCCAGGACTCGAACCTGGATCTCCTGCTTTACGGGCCGGTATACTTCCGTTACACCACCGGGACGAGCTAGATAACTTATTAAATTCCCAATACACTTTTTATTCTATTCCCTCTCATTAATTGTTTAAAATTTACGTGGGAAAATAAACCACAACTAAATTAATATTTAAAAACATAAAGGAGAATGGATAAACAGTAGGTTTACTGTTTATCTTATCACTAAATCGCTCGTCGTAGATAATGCGGAGTCATAACATTCATAGCCACAGATGGCAAGGAAGGTTGGCTTTCTCAACAAAACTTCAAGTGATTTAAACGTTGATAAATCGCCAAATAGCCCCCTCTTCCATCATTCGGCGGGTGTAAGAACGCGACATCATTCGCAAATGAACGAACGGATAGGCTGATTCAGTTCATCTTTTATTGTGAATCACTTAAGGGTGCTGCGATTGATTCAATGAATCATGTCAGCCCTCTGCAATAAAAAGGTCGTTTAAATGTAATTTTCAATTATCGGCAAAATGAAAAAGCGGGGTTTTTCCACTATGACGAGATACTTCGACTTCTGTCTGTACAGAGTTTTTATTTTCATCAAAGTTTTGTGAGATTCACGAAAATATGGGGGCGAAATGCCACCTGAAATTCTCCCCTTTTGAGGAATGTTTCCGTTACACAACCGGGACGAGCTAGATAACTTATTAAATTCCTACCTCACTAGAGAGAGCCTAACCCAAGAGAAAGACTGTACATCGTCTTAAGCTCGAAGGAGCTGATATTGTCCAGCTATTGGTCGACTCTCGTCATTTACTTTTTTAATTTTTCATCATAAATATTTATTTGGTAGTGGTATATTATCCCATGTAAATTTTAAACAATTAATGAGAGGGAATAGAATAAAAAAATCTATCTGTCCTAGCCAGGTTTCGAACCGGGATCTCCTGCTAGCCGGGCCGGAATGTTTCCGTTACACCACCGGGACGAGCTAGATAATTTATTAAATTCCCACCACACTGAACATTCCGGCCTGAATAGCAGGAGATCCAGGTTCGAAACCTGGCTGGGACAGATGGATTTTTTTATTATCTTCCCTCTCATTAATTGTTTAAAATTTACGTGAGATAATAAACCACAATTAAATAAATATGAATTATAAATGAAAATAAAAAGTAAATAATAAGANTATGTTAATAAAAGTGCTCTCCTACAGTGTTGCTTTGTTTCCCTGAGTTTCAAACAATCCATTATTAACTTGGGTTTTATTTTTATAGTTTAGGAAGGCACTAAAAAGTAGCCTATCATAAAACGACCAACGCCAAAATACAGAAGGTCTTGTTATCTTTCCTTGACATTGACTCTGTCAGTGTTATAAGAAAAACTTATCTCTTTTGAGGTCATTTAAAAAGCTTTTAGTTAAGCAGTAGTTTTCCTCCTCATTGTAACATCATTAACCAAATTTGTTGCTGTTAGTCTTTTTTGGGGAAGTGAAAATAGGTAGTATGCATATTTATACTCCAACTTTAGATTTAGAAAAGAGAACAAAGCCTGCTAGTTTTTTCTCAAAGCAAATAGCTGTGAGCTATTTTTCTATGTGTAGTTAATTATCAGGCACTACCCACGAAAAGACAACTCTGGCTGGATGAGTTGATTTATTGTTTAGACGATCTTTACCCAAATATAGACTGTAATGAGTTTGTTAGGCGGTCAACGTCTAGGTTATTACGCCTTTTACCTAACAGAGTTATTCCTTTTACCATGTTCATTATGAGTTTATTCTTGAGAAAAAACTAAAAAAGGTGTGTGATCAGCACACTGTTATCTGACCGCCTGATTCCCCCCCATTTAATGAAGAATGGTTCTCACTTAAGTAGGGGTGGTTTTTCTCAGGAGCACACCAAGAATCCTCTTCATCAAAACAAACAGAAACTCACAAAGAAAGGAACCAACTGTGCACTATGAGTAGTGAACTTAAGTAGAGTCTAATTGCCTTAACCACCGATCCCCTTTGCCCCTCTTTAAATAAATTAAAACCAACACCATGTTATTTCCTTCTTTAGTAGTTAATTCCACTTAATATGTCTCCACATATTTCTCATGAACAAATCAGGAGGCTTAAAATTAGGTTATTTATGAAGAACATCAGCTCTATCACACTGACTCTGGTGCTGCCAATTTTTGGAAAATTCGAAGGCTGAGTTAAACGGAGCTAGTTACTCGCTTGAATGAAGATGGTATTGTGAGAATGCCTTTATAGAGTCTTCGGAGAGGGACAGGGAAAGGATCGTCTGAAACTAAGAGGGACGGAAAATGTGGTTGTGGACTCTAGAATGTTAGTCAATACTCTTAAGTATAAGGTAGCGGCACTAACCCAGAGAAGGCTGTAGTGCCAGAAGTAAGATCAATTATTTTGTAGTTTTTCAAACAATCTAGGGATTGAACTAAAAAACCAATGAACTAGAGTCACCAATCATCATTTTTTGAATATGTTCTTGATCATTCAGACACACATATACAACACATTCGTTCGCACACCCAGGTACACGAACGTAAGAATATTTATATATTAGTTGTATAGGTAGTAAAGAAAAGTCGAATTTGTCAATAATTAGGATAGAAAATGCGAATAAAAAACCACATAAAATATAATAATATGCAGCAGTTTCAATCAATTTTCGCGAAGTAATTAATGGTTTTTATATTACCAGAATATAGAGTAGGAAATCTTTACTCTTATCCTTCCAGTGGCAGATCGAGCATAGCCAAGTGGCAGACATTGTTGTTGCTCCTGTTTATTTTAATGTTTTTTTTTACATTTGTTAACATAATTTCAGTGTATGATTGGTGTTAAGAGACTCTCCTTGGCTCGGTCTAGACCGAGAAAGAAAGAATTATCCTCACCAATGAGGAAATGTTTGGCAACAATGATCAATGAACAAGACGAAGAAGAATGAACCTCACAAGCCAACAAAGAGCAAGGTAACCCTAGCGATAACCTTCACGTATACCCCAAAGTAAACATAACAAAGGCAACTAGTGATAAGAACTCATCTAACCTGAATGTCCCTCCACCTAACCTTACATCAACTGAGCTCGAGTCAATGGAGACCGGAGTATTCGAGTTGCCCAAAAGATATAGTCGATACTCGCGACTAACCCCACCTCCCTTATCAACTACACAAGTGAACAATCGATTCTCAGTGTTGACAAACAAACCAACAGATGACAGGAATAACCTACCCACTGACAACACAAATACCATCCACGAAAGATGTAAACAAATCCCTCCCATATTCCTAACTGAGGCTAACGACTACCAAAATGTTATCAAGGACATTAAATCCGTCGTTAAATCCCCCTTCGATGTAAAACAATGCTTCCAAAAACTAAAAGTTTCCCTCTCAACCTCAGATGACTTTAGGTCCCTCACAAAATTTTACGACAACAGTCCCGGCATAAAATATTACACTTTTGCCAACCCTGAAGATCGACTGTTATCAGTGGTAATCAGAGGTCTCCCACACTCCCTCACCGAGGAGGAGATTCTGAATGAACTTCAGGACATGGAATACCCAGCACAAAAAGTAACTCGCCTACTGAACAGGAATAGGCAACCTACTCCGCTATGTGCAGTCGAGCTCACTAATAACAACCAGGGCAAGGCTATTTTAGACTTGTCCAGACTGTATCATTGTGTTGTGCAAGTTGAACTAAGGAGGAAATCCAACAGAGCAATACAATGTGCCAAATGTCTTAACATAGGGCACACAAAAAACCATTGTCATCTTGACCCTAGGTGCCCCCGGTGTGCAGGAGAACATAATCTCGCTCAGTGTACCACCAGTAACACGGTAGCCAAATGTGCTAACTGTAATGGCGAACATAGTGCGAGATACCGAGGCTGTAAAGCATTCACTGAACACGAGATAAAATATAAAGCCACTAGGAGAAGTTATGACTTACAACCTATTTCACAGCAAACACCAAAAAAACCCAAAACTTCAAGCAACACACAAATAAAAACGCAGATCACGCAAAATCAATTCCCAGAGCCCCCGAGACGTTTGGAAAGAAAAAATGAAGGAACGACAAACCACACCACAGACTGACAGTCAACCTCCCGCTGATTCTATCGACATTTCATCATTCCTAATTAATATAATTAAGCCATTTATACCTCAAATAAAGGACTTCCTAACTAACCTTCTCTCAAAACTACTTACCTCACCATATGGATTGTAGTAATAGATTACCTTATCATAACTTAACTCTTCTAAATTGGAATGCAGCCGGGCTGAAATCAAGACAGTGCTTGCTAAGTGACTTTCTGAATAGATATGAAGTAGATATCGCATGTATTTCAGAAACCCACTTAGTTCAAGCTGACAGACTACACATAAAAGGGTATATGACTTACAGACATGACCAGGATACTCGAAGGGGGGGAGTGGCGATCTTAGTCAAACGACATATACAACATTCACAGCTACTGACCCCTACACTTGAGAGGTTACAGGCGGTAGGCATAACACTCACAACAACAACACATTACACATTATCGCAGCTTACCACCGCCCAGGTCTCAGGCTTCTCCAAACGGACTTTGAACGTATATTCTGTAACATTCCCACAATTCTCCTCGGTGACCTTAATAGTAAGAACCCCTATTGGGGCTGTAGAACCCTGAACTCTAATGGAACTAGACTGAACAACATAGCATCAAATCTTGGACTCCATATCAGTACACCTAATGAACCAACACATTACCCCACTCAAGACAGATATCTTCCAGATATATTGGACATTGCACTTCTCCAGAACATTCCACACCCATTTCACCACACAACTACCACAGATCTAGACTCAGACCACCTACCAGTTCTCTGTACATTTGACACTCCATACAGACAGACAATACCGACACCCCGACTCATCAGAGGAAGGGTCGACTGGAAGCTTTTCTCCATCGCAATGAGAACCCTTGACGTACCCAATTCTTACAGACATACCGACGACATCGATACAGCTATTGCCACACTAACGGAACATATCCACAACTCCATCCAAATTTCAACCCTTCAGCCCTCCAAAAACCCCAGACAAATTTCCCGAGATGAAACTCCTGCCCATATACTAGACTTGATAAGAGATAAAAATACCCTACGAAAACGCTGGCAAAGGTACAGAGATCCCCTTGACAAAAGAGAAGTGAATCGCTTGACCAGGAAAATAAAATTTCTTCTGGAGGAAACCAAAATTAAAAAGTACCAACATTTCCTGACTGACTTACAGACTGATGACCACTCTCTTTGGCGTGAAACTAAACGTATTTTAGGAAAACCAACTGTCATTCCCACTCTACAAGATGGACCCCGAACTGTATACACAGACAACGAAAAATGTGAAATTTTCGCCACGTACTTCAGGCCACTTGACAGACAGGACATACTAACTGACAGGACAGTCGACGAAACCTTATATGAACCTGACAGTGGCAGTCCAACAAACAATGACTTTGACTCTATCTCACCAAATGAAGTAAAATCATATGTCAGAAAGATGAAAAAAAGAAAAGCTCCAGGAGAAGACTTAATCCCAGTTATCGTTCTCAAGAATCTCCCTTTCAAGTCACTTGCATACATTACCAGTATATACAATGCATGCCTTCGTTTTGGCTACTTCCCCGAAAGCTGGAAGAAAGCATTAGTCCTTTTATTTCATAAAGATGGCAAACCTAAACACAACCCGCAAAACTATCGACCAATCAGTCTCCTCAACACCCTTGCCAAGCTGTTTGAGAAGAGTATTGAGCAGAGGCTCAGAAAGCACTTCGAAGGCTCTATAGTCATCCCATCACACCAATTTGGCTTCAGAAGCAACCACTCCGCCGTACTCCAATCTCAGAGAGTTTCTGAAATAATTATAGGCGGATTCGAAGCCAAACAATTCACCGCTGCGGTGTTTTTTGATGTCCAAAATGCCTTCGACAAAATTTGGCAAAAAGGACTTCTTTTTAAGCTGAAAAAAGCTGCCGTTCCACCATACCTATTTCATATAATAAAATCATTCCTTAAGAATAGGACATTCCAGGTCAGGATAAATGGCTCCCTTAGCAGGACCGCATCCATAAAAGCCGGGGTACCACAAGGGGCAATTTTAAGTCCCCTTCTTTACCTTGTGTATTGCAGCGACATGCCGGAACCTCCATTATCAGAATTGGCCACCTTCGCAGACGATACACTACTTCTGTGCAAACACACGAGAGTTCAAAACGCAGTGTACAATCTACAAGAAGCGACCGACTGTCTTACAGCCTGGTTTTACAAATGGCGCCTGTCTTTAAACCCTCAGAAAACCGAAGCAAAAATTTTTAGTCTTCGCAGATTCTCCAACAATAACCTTCCAGAACTTCACATCAACCAGCTTCCGATTCCATGGACTCCTAAGGATCAGGGTGTTAGATATCTTGGATTATACTTTGATACTAAACTGACATGGCAGCTCCATGTAAAAACTAAACTGACACAAGCCCATCACAGACTAACTTTACTTTACCCTCTAATAAACAGGAAATCCCCACTTAAACACTCCCTGAGCTCACTACTCTACAAGTCGCTGATCCGCCCAATACTGACGTACTCCTGCCCTGTCTGGTTTGGCGCCAGTAACAAGACCATCAAACGACTGGAAACATTTGAAAACCGCATTCTTCGCATGATACTCAATGCACCCTGGTTCGTAAGAAATCAGCAGATCAGGAGGGAACTGGGAGTTGAGCCCATCTCTTTTCACATCCAGGACCTCACCTACAAACATCATGAACGTCTGCCGCTATCTTCAGGAGCTGCCACCTTCCGTCTCGGAGCAGTCACCCAGCGACGCCTGAAACCTAGACTATATCAGCATATACTGCTCTAATAATTTTATTGTATTTTCTTTTTTTGTTTTCTTGTGTAAATAGTATAGTATTTATTGTATGCATACCATGTCTTCCATCTTGTGTAAAAAACAACTGTTTTGGGCCAAGAATAAAAAATATATTTCTTCTTCTTCTTCTTCTTCCAGTGGCATCATTATGCCAATACATAGCGTCAGTTAAAATACATAGCCTAGTCCTTTTTTCCCCACTTCGTTTTCCGCATTCCCAGTCATGTGCTTCCCCAACCCACAAAACTTTTTTCAGGGGGTCCCTTCTCGGTCGTTTTCAAAGCAAGTATCGTACTCTAAAAGGACTTTATTATCCGCTTAACAATGTCAACCTTCCAAGGACAATTAGAAATTTTATTTTTCCTACCCTTACCATTTATTTTCATGTCAGACTATCACACTACCCAATTATATCTATTCTTTGTTACTTTAGCATAAACTTACACCTGCACATTATATATTGTTGAAGTCATTTAACATTTATTTTTATGTATTAAATTTATTTTCATTTATATTATATCCTGAAATTATCTTCCCTTTATTATTTTTATTTTAAATATGAAAAATTAAATATTATTTCATTTTCATACGTATTAGTTCCATAAATCATTTTTTAATTATGATTATATTTGTAAATATATATAAGTTTCAGTTTTATTTTGATTTCTCATTGAACTATAATTTTACGAACATAAACAAGGAGAGAGAGAGAGGTAGGTCACCCGGGAGAGAGAAGGAACTCGAACCATTAGTTAAGCCTATTAATGCTCTTAAGCTATCAGTTAAGCTTTGTCCCTCTACCTGATAGCGCAGAGGGTTAAGCTTTGTCCCTCGACCTGATAGCACAGTGAGTTAAGTTTTGGCCCTTTACGTGATAGCACCTTACTGTAATTGATTCTCGCTATTTCCCTATTGGAGACACTTCAAGCTGATTGAACATTTTATTCTCCTGAAGTAGCGACATTTAATTTGTTTAATTTTTTGAATCAGCATTACATTACATTAGATTACTAATCAATATTACGCTAGTAATCCAACGATTAGCGTACTGCCAACATCTCACCGAAGCCGTACTTAGGCCGACGCTGCCTGCACACCTGTCTTTGACTGCCGGCCGGCTTCATCGGTTCAACCAGACTACCTTTTCTTCCTCACCCGGATTCGACGCAGTGTGTGATTTCAACATTCTTGTGTTCCGTGGGCTCGCAATCAGGTCAGACCTATTATTTATTCCTTCTCTCTCTCCTTCGTACAACAAAGAATCTTCTTCACACAATTTTTACAAACTGTTTGTGTTTATTGTTTATTAATTAATTATTCGATTTGTTATTTTTATATTAAGGCAATTTATTTTGTAATTCCCTTGAATACAATTTTTTTTTTTTATTGATCTAGTGCCAATAAACCTATAAATTCTGCGCCTTTTATTTCTTAAAACATCAAAATTTTTCTTGCTCCCTTTTTTATTGAAATTTAAAATAATTTATATACTCATTATATTCATTTATGCTATGCCAATATTATTGTGAGCTAATTCAGAAGTCACAATCAATATTGGGAAATTCTTCATTGCATAAACTACTACAACCAGACCCGGCATTTAGTGTATGAGGATTTTTACCTTTGGTTCAGCCTCCGCACGCAACATATATATTGATATTTATGTCTATATTTATTTGAGAGTTGGGTTAAATTTATTAAACTTTGGGTTTAATTTTTTTTTAATTTATTTGTATTAAACGTTATACAACTATTTAACTTTTCACTAATCTTTTTTTCTTGCTGCATTGTTTTATTATCTTTACTTTTAATATTTATTTTACATTTAGTTATATCTTTTATTCTATACCTCACTCCACAGCCTATTCTATCAGTAAACTTTTAAGGAGAGATATATACACTGAATAGTCGTGTAATAATGCGTATGTTATGTATTTATATTGCTAATATAGTAACAGTCTGTTCACATAATTAGTTTATAAATTACATTTACTTTTACATGTTACTTACATGATAATATATTAGGCACACACATAATAATATACCTTCGTAATATATAAAAATAAGCACTCATTTTTTCATTATTATAGTTTATCGTACAGTAATAAAGTGAAGAGAGGATTTATTTCACTTCTACCGAACAGAGTAAGAGTATTAGAAATTCCCTGAACTACCATCTCGGAAAAGGAGGAAATAGTACATGTTCATTCCTTTATCTGGTGTAGCAAATAAACAGGTTAAAACGGAGATAGCATTGGGAAATGTTCAAGTGTTTTAGATTTTATGTACATTACGAGGAAATCTTTTAATAACACTGTTGATAGTACCGGTGAGTCCCAGCCAGAGAACACCACGTTTGTGTAGCTCCCTTTTATCAAACAATATTTATAGGTTGTAGGCAGAGTTATGCCCTGGAAATTTATAGACAACGAGAACTAAATGTGCTCAACAAGTGTGTGAAGTTTGGCAGAGTTACGTCACCCACAATTCAGTGTGTAAAGACAAACGTTTTTTTAAATAACCAGCCCCAAGCGGGCAGGCAGAGCTCAGACTTGTCTGTCTTATCTGTCCCCTCTCCCACTAAGGCAGTGGCCTTAGTACAGGGCTCTCGAGCTCCGCGTCCCCGGTTCAAGGCTCGGTAGTTTTTT
>KZ808205.1:166433-176809 GCA_000696205.2 Oncopeltus fasciatus
TAAGCTTTTTTTATATTTATTTTTTTAATAAATGCTAAATTTAATTAATTAATGAACATCTATTCCGAGAGCGCACATCGTCAAGATTTGCCACAAACAACTCCTTCCAAGTTCTTCAGAACGTGCAAGGCGAAAACAGGGATTCCGAACCAGCCGTCCCTCGAAGAATTTAAACTCCGCCTGTATTTGTAAGGAATCTTGAAGACTTAACAAGATTGATGTGTTCCCAGCTTAATGAGATAGTGGGGCCTGGCAGATATACGTGTGTCAATAGACAACAAGACACAAAAATAATCCTTGGCAGCCCAGATACCTACAGAAAAATTATACATTATCGAAGGAAACGAACGCCCAGCACCATACTTATCAGCTCAAAGAAGAGAGAGCTGTAAGAGTGGTGATTCGACATATACACCACACCACATCGTCTGTATTTATCAAGGAGGAGTTGACTGATACAGGATTTTGTGTCAGGAATGCTATAAAGTTGGTTATAACCTGACCCCAGAAAGGGGAGATCTCTGCCTCAAAAACACCTCTACCACTCGTGGACTTAGAGCCTACACCCAATTATTATTTTTTTTACCGTAGATATTATTATTAGATGATTTTAGTTGGGGTTCGATCAAGGTAGATCCAAAAAAAAAAAAAAAATACAAATAAAAAAAATGTATTTTTCAAAAAGATAATCTAATAAGATTATCTGTCAGGCAGATAATCTTTTAAAAAAATGTATTTTTTTAAATTTGTATTTTTTATTTTATTTACCTTGACTGAACCCCAACTAAAATCATCTAATAATAATATCTACAGTAAAAAAAAAACTCTCCTTTTGAATAAGAATTGAGGAACCTCATTCTCGTAAAGATATAGTACAGTGCTACAAGTGTCATGAGTATGGGCACACGAAAGCATACTGTGAACACACTCCACGATCTGTCACTGTAGATGGCCCAAAATCTCAAAACACCCCACTTACCTGTGCACTGTGAAAACACAACCACACTGCCATCTACAAGGGCTGTCAGGTTTACAAGGAGCTGAAACAGCGGACCCTGCCTACTCGTCAAGTACAGACTACAACTCCGCCCTCCAGAGTTGTCAAGGTAGGAGTGCCCTACGCTCAAATAACACAATGAACCCAGGAGCGACTCACTATCTCCAACGTCTCGACTCCGCCATCATCAAATGATCTACACTCCTTGTTTCACTCCTTCTTCTCACAACTTAACTCCCTCATCACACCACTCATATCCCTTATGATCATGGTCACCATGAATTCCCAATCCAAGAATTCTTTTTCTATCCTCCTATGGAATGCTAACGGCATTCGAACGCATACTTATGAACTCAAACAAGTAACTCGACTTTGTGACCTTCGCTCTCCCACAGGCTGGCCCAGACGGACCTTTCCACCATTCTGCACGCTCTCTTTGCTATATGAATTGTTTTTCTTTAAATTTATATTTTTATTATTTGTGTTGTATTATGTAAATTTTTTCTTTCACTTTCAAATTTCAGAGGCTTTTATTTTTTAGTACATTTTCTTTCTTTTTCTCTTTTTACAACAATCCCATTTTACTCTATATTTAAGCTCAGAACTATTATAGCGCTTTTACTTTTACCCTATCGTATTCCCCTACATGACTAGTGTCCTAACAACGTGTCATGATAACGCCCAGTCCCTTCATGCACATTTTGATGAGTTCCAGGAATACTTCACTGATAATTTTTAAATATTTTATTTTGGTTGTGGTTTTTTATCCCACGTAAATTATAAACAATTCATGAGAGGGAATAGAATAAAAAAATCCATCTGTCCTCGCCAGGAACAGGCGATTTCCTGGCGAGGACAGATGGATTTTTTTATTCTTCACTGATAATTTTTACCACATAATAGCTGTATCAGAAACCTGGCTAAAACCCAATATCCTTTCCTCAGTAATAAGCCTTCCTTAGTACTCGTTCCTGCGTCATGATCGAGAGGATCGCATGGGTGGGGGCATTGGCCTTTATGTTCATGAGAGTATGCGAGCTCGGATCCTTGAATGCTCCCCCGCCTCAAATCGTCCTCCTATTGAATTCCTTTTTACACATATTTGTATTAATTCTCAACAAATTCTGTACGTGGTGGTTTATCGTCCTCCCCAAACCCCGTTAGACCTCTCCTTTGAGACCTCATTGCAAAATATTGTTTCATTCTTCTCAATCATCATTATTTGTGGCATTTTAATTCCAATATCCTTTCAAACTCCTCATACAAGATATATCTCGAGAATTTGTTTTTTTTCCTTTAACTTATTGACTGTTCTTTTTCCCTCTACACATCACTCGCAATTTTAATTCCAATTTCCTCTTTAACTTCTCAGACAAGATGTTTCGAGAATTTGTTTTTTTCCTTAAACTTATACGCTGGTCCCTAACCATCCAACCAACACTTGGCTGGACATTTTTGTCATTTAATCCTCTGAAAATATCATTTCTTCATCCCAACCATGGCTCAAGAAGACCTTAAGCTTCCTATCCAATTATGACATGATTCAGCTGTCCTGTAACTTAACTACCTCAATATCTACTCCAAAATATGTATCCTTTCGAAAAACTGAGCATCTTACATTTGAGAACATTCAGGACTACCTGGAAGCAGTTGATTGGGATCCAGTGTTTTCAGGGGCTTCCATTGATACCTTCCTCACAAAAAATCTTCTCACCATTCTCAATAACCATGCACCTATCAAAACCGCTCTCATACGTCGCCCACCCGCTCCGTGGATAAGTGAAGAGATTCGCGAGCTATGAAGGCGTCGAGAGGCTGCCAGACGCACGAGGCAGCCAGATGACTTTTTAATGTACCAGAAGCTCCGGAATCAGGCTCAATCAGCAATAAGGAAGGCAAAGAGTACTTATTTTCACGATACTTTGCCCTCTGCTCCGGATTCTAAATCTAAATGGGACTTGTTTTGTCGTCTTTTTCTCTGTAAGTCTACCGGATCAACTGTTTACCCTGCAACTCCAGACGAATTTAATGCTAATTTTTCTTCAGACTCTTCCTTACCTTTACCATATCAATTACCCATATCTAATGGCCCATCCTTTAGTGACGAAAACTTTTATTTTTCTTATATTACCCCCTCCGACATATTTGAAACCATTATGAAAATCCAAAAATCCGTGCTGTAGGACACGATGGTCTCCCTATTAATTTTATAAAATTATGCCTACCAGTCATCCCTCTAGTACTCGTCTACGTCTATAATTTTCATTACAAAATCCAGTCTTCCCTAAAGCATGGAAAACAGCCATTGTTAAGCTTTTAAGTAAAATCCCTACTCCTTCTTCATTCAATGATTTCCGCCCAATATCCATAGTCTCTTATCTCACCAAACCACTTGAGAAACTAACTCAAATCCAAATGTCGCTGTTCCTGGAAAACAACCTCATCAAGCTCATCGATCCTTTACAGTATGGCTTCCGACCTGGATTTCCCACTTAGTCCGCTCTAGTGAAGATCACTACTGATATTCAGCGTGAGATGGAAGAGCAAAAAGTCACAATCCTCATCTTATTGGACTTCCCAAAAGCTTTTGATACAGTCGATCACTACATACTCCTATCCAAACTTGAAAAGCTATCCTTCTCCGTCAGTACTCTCCTTGCATTCTTTCTTGTACCAACGCTCTAAAGTTGTTTCCATTCCAGATAAAACCTATCTCATCTTCTCTTCCTACTCCTGCAAGAGTCTCTCAGGGCTCTAATGACCCCCCAACCGCTATCCAGTATTGTTCTTACCATTCCTTTCCCCCTTCGGAATTGAGTCATTGCCGCGAATTTGATCGAAAGCAAGCTCGACAAAATCAATAGCTGGGCTGTTCAAAACAGATTATGTTTGAATGCGGCAAAGTCAAAGGCAATTGTACTAGTATTATTAGATGATTTTAGTTGGGGTTCGGTCAAGGTAGATAAATAATAAAAAAATACAAATTTAAAAAAATGTATTAAATAAAAAAAATATCTGCCAACGTTTCGGCTTACATCGTAAGCCATCTTCAGGCTATCATGAAGACGAGAGAGGACGTCCTGTCCCTAAGTTCAAATTTCCATGACTACACAGTCTGAGTAGTCATGGAAATGTGAACTATTTTATATGAAATAAATATTATCTCTTAAACTGTTGAGTTAGGTTTGTCAATAGCTTCGAACTTCAACGAGCTCTCTTCTGACCAGAGCCCAGTTCTCCTAATGTTATCCTTGTTTCCTATTCCAAAAAAATTACCACCCTCCCTGTAGTCTGTCCTATAAGTGTGGTAGCCAGAAATTTTTAGATTATTTCGTTTAGTTAGTCGTGTTTCTGTCAGTAATACTACGTCTACGTTTTTGTTATCGAGTACTAGTTTGAGTTCGTCAGTGGGTGTCCGAATGCCGTTAGCGTTCCATAGGAGGATAGTAAAGGAATTCTTGGATTGGGGAATCATGGTGTGGGAGTTGGTAGGGACATTTTGGTGACCAGGTTGGTCAGTAGGGATATGAGTGGTGCAATGAGGGAGTTAAGTTGTGAGAAGAAGGTGTAAAATAGGGAGTTCAGATCATTTTATGTGGGCGGAGTCGGGACGTTGGGGATAGTGGGTCGCTCCCTCCTCGGTGGGGGATGCGGTTGTGGTTGTGGCTCGTCTTGTCGGGGTTGTTGCTGGGTTGATTGCATCATTCGAGCGTAGGACGGTCCTGGCTCGATAACTCTGGAGGGCGGAGGCACTACTTTCCGGACTTGAGTTGTAGACTGTACTTGACGAGTAGGCAGGGTCCGCTGTTTCAGCTCCTTGTAAACCTGACAGCCCTTGTAGTTGGCGGTGTAGTCGTGTTTACACAGTGTACAGGTAGCTGGGGTGTTTCGAGATTTTGGGCAATCTGTACTTATGTAAGAGCATAAGTGACAGATTTCCACATATGACGCACCGTGGAGTGTGTTCACAGTATGCTTTCGTGTGCCCATACTCAAGGCACTTGTGGCACTGTACTATATTTTTACGGGGATGAGGTTTCTCAACTCTTATTCTACAGTGGCAGAGCGAGGTCAAGCTGTAAATGTCTTGAATATTGGGTGTAGGCTCTAAGTCCACGAAGAACAATGGGATGGGTATTTTTGAGGAAGATATCTCCCCTTTCTGGGGTCGGGTTATGACCACGTTTATGGCATTCCTGACACAAAATCCTGTATCAGTCAACTCCTTGATAAATACAGACGATGTGGTGTGGTGTAAATGTCGAATCACCACTCTTACAGCTCTCTCTTCTTTGGGCTGATAAGTATGGTGCTGGGCGTTCGTTTCCTTCAGATAATGTATAATTTTTCTGTAGGTATCTGGGCTGTCAGGGATTATTTTTGAGTCCTGTTGTCTATTAACACATATATCTGCCGGGCCCCACTCTCTCGTTCAGCTGGAAACACATCAGTCTGAATTCTTTGAGATTTCTCACAAATATAGGCGGAGGCCGAATTACTCGGGGGACGGTTGGTTTGGAATCCATGTTTTCGCCTTCCTCGTCCTGAAGAACTTGGAAAGGGTTGTTTGTGACAAATCTTGACGATGTGCGCTCTTCCGAATGGGTGTTCAGCTCCGCAGAATCGGATGGCGGGGGGAGCGCTTGTAGAGGGATGGGAGGTAACCCCTTGTGACGTGTTGGGGCGGTTTGGCTGTGCATTATTATTTCGCTCCGTGGGGGTTCTGGTCGCTGACCGGTGTCTCCTCTTGTCCTTTGGAGGTGTCATGGGTCCACCTCTTCGCTTGCCTTTACCTCCGCTAGATATAACTTGATGGTAGTAATTACCTCCCATCATAAGGCGTTAATAGAGAGAGAAAAAAAAAAAACTCCTCGAGCCGGGGCGTGGAGCTCGAGGGCCCTCTACTGAGACAGTGAGTGGCCTTAGTGAGGGAGGGCAAGATAAGACAGACAAGTCTGAGCTCTGCCTGCCCGCTTGGGGCTGGCTATTGAATATAACGTTTGTCTTTACTCACTGAATTGTGGGTGATGTCGGCGACGTAACTTCTCCAAACTTCACATACTTGTTGAGCGCACTTAGTTCTCGTTGTCTATTAATTTTCAGGGCATAGCAGTGCCTACAACCTATATACAGTATTTGATAACAGAGAGCTATACAAACATAGTGTTCACTGGCCGGGACTCACCGGTCGAAGCGTTTTATTATTAGATTTTTTTTTGTTGGGGTTCGGTCAAAGTAGATCCGAAAAAATACAAATTTAAAAAAAATGTGTATTTTAAAATTATCTGCCAACGTTTCGGCTTACATTGTAAGCCATCTTCAGGGCTGTTGATTTACAATGTTACAATTTAAAGTTGTCATAACTAAATGTAAATTGATAATGTCTAATGGCTATTGTTAATAGCCTTTATTTTATTAGGCATAGACCTTCTTTACATCTATTAGATAACAAGCCTCTTTACCCCTAAGAACTATTGTTCTGTGTGTGTGTGTGTGTGTGTGTGTGTGTGTGTGTTTGTGCTCGTGTGAATTAGAAACCTAATAAGAATTGAAAAAAAACAACAATAAAATAAACAATTGTAAATATTGTAAATAGTGCTTTAGAAGTACTGCCATTGGGCACCTTCTCCACCTTGCGAAATACACGTTCATTTAAAAAAATGTCTNTTGAGGAACTTTGTTCTATGTCCGTTCTGTCGTTAACTGGGTTGTGTTGTAAGTTAATGTGAACGGTTTCAGATAAAAGGCGTTTTGTGAGTACATTTTTATTAGTTTGTTCTTTATATCATTCTTATGATTGTTAACTAGGTGTGGAACAGGGAATTTTTAGACGACATTAGTTCTGTTAGGAAGGAGGATGGGGACTTTAAGGATGGTGTAAATGGATTTTAATTTGTTGTTTGTGGAAAAAACCAGCTTAAGGTTAGGGAAAGTTTTTCTGAGAGATTTCTTAATATTTTCAGAATGTTTTGGAACATACGGGAGAGAACGGAAAATGAGGTCATTATTTTGGGGAAGGGGCATAATTTGGGAAGTGGAAATAAAGAATTTCTTCACAAGTTTTTTAAGTTTTTTTTTTTTTTTTGTGAGTAGTGAAACCTTTAGAGAGGAAGATTTCTGTCACACGTTTAACAGTTTTGCTTTGGAATGTCGTGTTAGAGAGTGAGTGATCTGTAGATAAGGTTTGTGACCACATTTATTTTTTGATGATGAGGATGAGATGAGTTAAATTGGAGGAGTCAAACATTGGTGTTACGGATAATAAGGGTGTCAAGGAATGGGAGTTTATAGTCAGACTCAATTTCAGTGGTAAATTTGGGACGAGTTTGGTAAGAATTAAATGCAGTAAGGATCTGGGGGATTTTTTCTGGACTGAGAATGAGGAACAAGTAGTCAACATATTTTTTAAGGAAAAAAATGTCGCTATGAAAGGGTGGAAAGATAGAATCTATGAGGTCATTAAGGGTGATGTTGGAAATGTCGGGAGCAAGGTTATTTCCCTTAGCCAGACCATTAATCGGGTTAAAGTTTTTACCTTGGTTAAGAAGATAGCCGGACGTACAACATAGGAAAAGGGACTCGAGATATATAGACCTGGATATTCAAAATGAGAGTTTGTTGACCGTAGATATTATTCTAAGATGATTCTAGTTGGGGTTCGGTCGAGGTAGATCCAAAAAAACACAAATTAAAAAAAAATGTATTTTTTTAATGAAGGATTATCTGCCAACGTTTCGGCTTACATTGTAAGCCATCTTCAGGGCTATCATGAAGATGAAAGAGGACGTCCTGTCCCTAAGTTCACATTTCCATGACATGTTCATGTCATGGCTCATCTTCATGATAGCCCTGAAGATGGCTTACAATGTAAGCCGAAACGTTAGCAGATAATCCTTCATTAAAAAAAATACATTTTTTTTTTAATTTGTGTTTTTTTGGATCTACCTCGACCGAACCCCAACTAGAATCATCTTAGAATAGACCTGGATAGTTTAGTGTGGTCTTGGATTGTAGTCCAATGTTTATCAACAATCTGAAGGGCTTTATCTATAGGTTTATTAGTGAAGAGAGATTCGGCATCTAAGGAGCAAATAATGTAGCCTTTAGGAATAAGTAGAAATTCAAGCTGTGTTTTTAGGTCCAATGAGTTTTATGTCATATTAGTTTTATTCAAGAAAGGAGAAATTTATTCAGTTTAGGTGCGGGAGAGTTAATATTGGAGATAATGGGGCGGAGGTGGTTTTCTAGTCCGAAACATGTAGGTGTTTGGGAATTATTTTAAATGAGATGTTATATATTATAAATCATAAATATTAATCAATTTGTGCTGCGTAACTTAGTTTTTAATCTGATTATTATATTTTGTAATAAGTGCTGGTGTGGAATCTCTGTTGTTGGGGGTGGGAATGTATGTGGTTTGGTCAGAAAGTAACGTGAGCATTTTTTTGCCCTCTTTAAAAATAAACCTGTCAAATTCATGATAGTTGGGTGTGGTGAATTAAATTTTTTTTTTAGTTTGTTTTTTGTATTTTGAATTTTTTCTACATATTTTACTAAATTCTTACTCTTGATATCACATTACATTTAGTTATGACAATTCTATGTAATAGTAATGGAAATCCTTTGACTTTTTTTTGTTTTTATTTGTATTTTTATTCTTACGTCATTGTATTTCAACAGACCTGAAGATGCCTTACAATGTAAGCCGAAACGTTGGAAGATAATTTTAAAAATACACATTTTTTAAATTTGTATTTTTTTGGATCTACCTTGACCGAACCCAAACAAAAGACATCTAATAATAAATAAGTTTTGATTAGCATAAATTTGGAGGAACTCCAACACATTTGGAATTGGACTGAAACTCACTCTTTACAAATCGATTCCCGATAGCAAATGAATTGTAATTACTTTTACATTATCATGAAATCACTAACAAGATAATAATTTACGATGCGGAATACTACCTACCTTTTAGTAGGAAAATTTGGCGAGACATCCTTACTGAAGTATCTATATTTATAACTTTTAGAGAGAAACCTCTTTGTAATTTACTATTGAATGTAAATGCACGGGTAATTTATTAAAACTTCAAAGTAGAAGTATATATAAAACTTCTACATTGAAGGAGCTATTATAGAAACGAAATTCGATATTTAAACTTTTCAATCATAACTCTTGAAAAAATTAATTTTTAGTTAAAATCAGATGAGATCTCCCTGGAGGTAAAAAAAAATTTATCAGACGGAATTAATGTAAAATGTGATTTTTAATCGTTTATATTATATAATGTTTTTCCTTAAAACGTTTATACTTGAATACTTACAAATCTGCCTACGACGGCTGAGGGCTTCCGCAACTCTTCCCTTCCCTGCTAGTTTAGTTCGGCGGTCATCCCTCTTACTCTCATTGTTCTCATCTTATGTAATTAATGTATTCATGGTTAGTGTTATCCGTACTCCATGTATTTTTGTCACGTGGAATTTTGGAAATGTCACACTGAATTTCTCTTCAAATGAACCCACACACAGTGCACAGTTTTATCGCAGTTACCCAAAAGCTATTCGAGGGTGTATTCATGAGCAGCGTTATCAGTGCTGTAGGTGTGTTTGTCGCACTGAATTTCTCTTCAAATGAACCCACACACAGTGCACAGTTTTATCGTAGTTACCCAAAAGCTATTCGAGGGTGTATTCATGAGCAGCGTTATCAGTGCTGTAGGTTTGTTTGTCGCACGGAATTTTGGAAATGTCACGGCATTCCGAATTTCTCTTCAAATGAACCCGTCTAATTACCACAGTTTAATTTCTTCTACTTCCCGCAATTTACTCCGAGTCTAAATTTCCGAGTAAGACGAATATATCGTCTAATGCTCGAAAGAGCTAACATTGTCGGCTATTTTTTAGACTCACGTTTCTTTGTTGTTGTTTTTTCCTTTATATTTCTTTTTTAAATACTGATTTTAGTTGTGGTATTTAATTCCACGTTAATTTTATACAAGAAATGCAAGGGAATAGAATACAGCAATCTTACTACCGAACCCGGGACTCCTGCTTTTCGGGCAGTTATGCAGGAGACCCGGGTTCGAGTCCCAGCTGAAGTAGTAAGATTTTTTTATTCTATTCCCTTGCATTTCTTGTATAGTTCATTAATGTTTAGATATAATACTATATTTTACATCTAATACTATATATAATATATATTTTGTGTGTTCACTAGACACTTTCATCACTCTCTTCTCCACTAACCTTGTATAGATGTTTAGGGGCAGATAAAATGCTGGTTGATTTAGAAATACACGTGCAGTCACACAAATAAGTATTAAATAAAGTCTGTATCATTAAAAAAAACACATACCCACTAAAATTTATATAATATA
>KZ808205.1:186312-197510 GCA_000696205.2 Oncopeltus fasciatus
AATTTGAACATTTTAAATTTATTTAAATATGATATGTATGATTTTGTTTTTTAAATAGAATAATTTTTAGTATACATGTTATTAATGCAGGTGACAATCCAGTATAGTATTTCCGTCGTTGCAATACCGGACTTATAAACTAGTGTTATGAGGATTACTTTTGATTTTGCGAATAAGACTTCATGACTGTTCGTCTTTCTGTTGTTTACTCACTCAAACGTAGATTATATAAATGGAGGGTATAATAGATACGCGCTACCAGCTGGCGAGGAGGTCACATGGCTTTCGCAGCGCTTCGTAACCTCCCTTAAGAATGTGATAGGTTACGATTCCTTATCCCATCCTTTACGTGAGGTGGGGCTCGGCAGATGTCTGGCCCGATATCTCTCGCCAAGAGTTCCGTCCACTCAGCCCAGTTTGTAAGGGTAATTGCAGAATTTCTCTAATTAGTCTCACTTTTAATATGCCTTTAAGAAAAAAAAATTAAATACATTTTTTTTTTTTTAATGTAGAGGGTTTTCATATAATATTCTCACATATTCATATCTCATATTCATTTTGCTCGGCATTTATAACCTGACTAATTAATCACGGATAATTTTTGTTCGGTCACTAAGGAGCTGCGTTAAAGAACCAAATTTCCCATGTCTATTGGCTTCATTAAGAATGTGCAGAATTAAGATTAACTTGTCTTAAAAAGTTATGGAAGGAAAACTACTTAATACGGGAAACCCATAAGACTGGCTCTTATTATTGTTATTTTATTATTTGTTTTAAAAATTGAGCGTCACCTAGTTACATTACATAAAAGTTAAGATTTTTTTAATTTTGGTTTCTGCCAAAAAAAACTCTTCCCCTCTTTCATTTCAACCGTTGAAAAACACACACCAAGATAAACAGTCAGAAGCTCAAACATCGAGTGTGACTTTTCAATTTCATTAATCTTGGCTCTGGAGGACGAAGAGCTCTATTTGATTAACTTGACATCTAAATTGTATAAAACACCCACAAAAAGAGCCCACCTTTAAAGTGCTACCTTTGTTTTAGTTTTATTGAAATTCATATTGTTACTTATTATTACCAAGTAAATTTTAAATATAGGATATAGTCCTCGGTGAAAAAAAAAGCCTGGATGATATATTTTGTATAATATAAATTATAATATAATCACATATTTTTTCTTTTATATAAAATAAAATTAGAGTGAGTATTTATTCTTTACACCCGTCCTTGAAGTAACACTCCATGAGTCCTACATGGTAAAAAAACATTATTTAGTATAAACGCCACCGCAGCAAGACATTATTTAGAATCTTATTTATCAGAGTTATTAGAGAATTTGTTGGTGTTCAATACAATTTTAATAAATGTATGTCCTATTATATGCCGACGTTTCGGCTTATATGAAGACATCTTCAGGGCTTTCATGAAGGCGAGGGGGACGTGTTTTCACCTGGATCACATGACTTATTTCTCATCGTTCATATTGCGACAGCAACAGGTGTAAGACTGTTTTGAATCTATGTTAAACTCTACCATACATTGGCCCATTTTCCACCGAAATCAG
This sequence comes from Oncopeltus fasciatus, assembly GCA_000696205.2. Classification (NCBI taxonomy): domain Eukaryota; kingdom Metazoa; phylum Arthropoda; class Insecta; order Hemiptera; family Lygaeidae; genus Oncopeltus; species Oncopeltus fasciatus. The sequence continues at coordinate 187,880 of KZ808205.1, forward strand.
ACTTACTACTCTTTTTTAAAATAAAGTTTTTTTGAATTTTGAAAGTGTTTTGATTTTAAATATAGTGTTTTATTTTTTGATTTGTCGCAAAAATTTAGGTGTAGACTGGCGGTAGCAGCGTTCACGTTAATCCTTTTAATTTATTGTTAATAATTTATTGATATATTTTTTTTTTACCTCACATGCAACAACTTAGTTTTATAGAGGAAGGAGCTCACTAGAGGTAGCCACTCTGTTTACATTCATGGCACTGGGAAAGCTAACTTGGTTGATAAAAGATTGCCCTTCGTCTAAGCCGGGTCCCTAATATATGTTCTTATTTAGAAGAAGTAGATCACAATATCTAGTAATACCAGACATGCAAGTCCCATGTCGCTGCAGGTTTATGGCCAATCTTTCTATTATTCTCGTCTACTTCTTTCAAAAGAGGAAATTGGTGCTTACTTCCTTCCCTTGCCATACTCAGATCACTCAGATTCATTCAAGATATTTAAGAATGAATATCAATGCTGAAGAGCAGAACAGGGGTTTCATGCTTTCCTAGGTTATCGGTGTCACCATTTCTTCCGGAAAAATACCCAGGGATTTCCGTCAGCCAGCACTGAGTTTTCAACATTGACATAAATGATTCGGCAATAAATGATTTCTGCCTGTTTTGGCTTAGACTGAAGGCTACTTTCGCTCCTTCTTCTCTATCATTCAGCCAAAATCATATATATGAATGTATATAAAACTTATAGGCGACATAAAGGAGAATATATAACGAGATATGACGCCTCCATATTTTAATTCAGTTTTCAGTATCTTCCGCAATCTCTTGTTGATAAAAAGCATAAACTGCAATTTTAACGTATAGTTATAAGCATAATAAATCTTTTTTCAAAAGCTGAAAAAAGCTTTTTCGGAACATATTTAATAATGAAAACTTGGAAGTTTTTAGGGACCACATTCTCTTCTTCTTCTGATCATCCTTGAGCCAGCCTTTCTGAATTTACCTTTTCTTTTCATTAGCCTTTTTGGTTTTTTAGAAAAAATTTAACTTTTCCTAATACTTCTGTCAATCTCTAATGATAGCAACAGACATTTAATTTTTTTTTCTTTTACACAGCAACTTGAAAGGTTAATATGGAAGAAATAGTAAGTACAAATTTTGCTTTTGTGCTAAATATTTTTAAGGCCATTATATATANTTAAAGGCAAAAAACATGGTAAAAAAATGTTTGCATATATATATATATATATGTATGCATATATTTTTTTTTGCTGCTGTATTTCATGATCATAGGAGATTCGGGATTCATATCTTTTGAAAGGATTTATGCTTCCGTAAGCTTGCTTGCATGCTTCCTCTCTGACCCAGGAATATTGTCTCCCGAAACTTTATTTCCTATTTAAACTTTTATTTATTTATTTGTGTGTGTGACATTTAACATATTTTAATGATTAATAAAATGATATAATTTCATCATTTTAGAATGAAGGAGTTTTAAGGAGTTAAAGATAATGAGTGATAGTCGTTAAAGAAATAAAGTATTTCCAAGTAGTACAAAATTCAATAGAAATCAACACTTTCTAAGCCAAGTGATCTTTAACTAATTTCTCCGACAAATCATGATTCTCTCTTCCGTTGGAAGAAGCTTTCTACTTGGCTGTATATTCAGTGTTAAAACTTTTCAACTTCGAAGTGAGGGGATGAAGTGATCTTGGTTTAGTGTCGTTGACTTTTATTTGTTGAATTGCACAAATTAGTAATATTTTGGCCACTTAGGTCATAAATGGTCGGAAAACACCAGTTAAACCCCACTATCTAATTAAACGAATGATTAATTAAACTGAAAATTTTAAATAACTTAAAATATGCACTGAGAACATAATTTTAAAAAGTCTCATTTTAATCTTAAAAATAATGGGGAAAAAATAGCAAACTTCTAATGAATTTCTATTTTAATTCAGTATTATACATTTCACTTCAAAAAGAGTCTAAATGTCACGCGAAGAAAAACTTTAAATATTTATAAAAATTTGAAAATTACCTTTTAACAAATTTCTCGTGGGGAAATCCAGCTATTCAGGTAGTTGGTACTTCTATATCTTATAAATATTCGTACAGTTCTCTATATCTTACGTTCAAATTTTTTGATGTGCGTTTTAAAGTCGCTGACTCCGAAAATCGCTTTTTAGCTATTGGTTTGTCTCTGTATCTCTAAGAAGGAAATCATTTGTAAGAGTAGAACAGTTTAATTGCTGCTTGATTATATATATATATGAATATGAATATATATTTTGCAACGCTTAGACTGTCTATAAAATTTGATACTCTATAAACAAAATCCGAAAACTATACTACTGTAGGGTATACAGCAACTTTGGCTCTGAAGATTTTGATCAAACTTCCTTATTTCTCCATAAGTCTCCTAAATAATTTTATTTGGCAGCTCCTTTATGGTTCATCTCTAGAAAATTGATAAAAATATTAATATTTTTAACCCAATAAACAGCTAAACGATATCTCATTTCTCATTTGATGAATTTTAATTGTACCATAACTGTTCGTGTCAGTAAGCCAAAAAAAAAAACAACAAAAAAAAAACAGCTAGAAACTAGTTGCCTCCAGAACTAGCGCCCTTGAATAATTTCGTCCCTGGGTTAGAACCATGCTGTATTGCATCTGAATCTTGAACTCATATGAACGTATAGGTTACGAAGAACGCATTAGTGGCTGCTGGAAGTACTAAGGAATTGCTGTCATACAAACTCAACTGTAATTGTCGGGAATTCTTCTAGCAGCATCACGCCAGCCCTGGGATAACATTTGTAACAATTGGTCTTGATTGGAAGTCCGTTGACATCCTGACCTGTCGAGTAGGGATAACACAATTGGTAATGTATTTGTGCAAACGGAGATCGTAGTACTCCTTCAATGGCATTTCGTCTTTATCTCGGCCGGACATAGGCTCACGTAAAAATTATATAAGGGGCGCCAGTTTAGATCATGGGATCTCGCAATCCTGGCGCTGTGGATTCAAATCCCTCCTAGGGCAAGCTTTATCGATAAATAAAAGCTTATCCTGAGCCATGGGTGTTTAGATTGGCAACCTGTATATAGCCACTCCTTCCATAATCCTAAGCTGTTGAAAGGGTGGTCAACACTTAATAAAAAAAATCTAAAAAAAATTATCGAAAAATCTGTAACATTGAAAGCGAACATAGAATAGCTTTGAATCCATCACTGAATCTTTGTTCTTTCTGCCTCAGTGTAAAAGGTTTTATTTTTATTTATTTAATAATGCACACTAGCCATGTGGTCACACTTATATACTCCTGAGGCGTACAATATTCTTAGAATATAGTTAGTTTTTCTTTTTGTTCTTCTGTTTGGATTACTGGTGTCTTCCTAGGACCACACACCCCTACTTGATATATTTCTTCAATGAATGGATAAACAATCAGTGGGACGGAACAGTTTACTACTGGTCTCACCCTCCCCCATTCTGCCAAATATTAGCAAATTCATAATTTGGCTATAGTTCGTCGGTTGTGGGATTCATCATATATTTTTTAAAATACAGTTTACCGACAGATTTATTACTTGACACCCCTTCATGCTAGGACAAATCGTGATGTGAATTGTAGAGATAAAATATTTGTAAATAAACAAAATACATTATTTATTATAATATGCACATATTCCTTAAAAATACACATACTAATTGTACAATTTCACAAAAAAATTAAATGAAAATTTTAAGATTAAATAAAAAATTTTATTTTGAGAATATTTATTTCTGAATAGGTATAGGAGCTAAACAGAAATAATTTTATATTCTTATATTTTGTATCATTTCAATCCTGAAAAACCTCCAAATAATTCGATAAGTATGTCATTCCTCAATATTGGTTCTGTATAAATAAACTGTTTACATAACTTTATTTAATTAAATTATTAATCATAAAGTCTCTGTCACCTAGTTATTGTCTTATCCTCTAATCAGGAGTTGGTAAACGTTAGGTGAGAGTTAAATTGAAAAATAAGAATTTTTATAGTTGCATAAGAAATATCTGATAGTAAGAACTTGGAACTGGGCGAATACTTCTAAAGAAAGGAATCTATAAGGCTATTTGGGATTAACTTTGATTATAATTTTTTGTATAATGTATATATATAATAAAGGCTACTCTAGTATTATAGATTATTATGGTATTAATCATTCCACACCTAAAGTGATTTCGTAACTTTTAAGTGAGCCAAAAAAGGCTTGATAAACTATTTCCTGTTCCTCTAGAAGAACTATTCCGCTTTAAGAAATTTTGGAGAATTTTTGAAGCATATATCAAAGTACTGAGTTGTATGGCTCATTAGAAATAGCAAACATATACACGTTTTTTAAGGGCACTTTCTTCTCTGTGTAAGCTTATTAAACACTAGATAGGTGTCCTTTGTGAAAATCCTTTTAGTAATAAATTCGTATTTCACTAACGTAAGCTTTTTTGCGCTGGCTCTTAATGGCCCTGTTAGACATCCATAGCTTACTCTTATCAAGTCACCGCAAGTGAATGAACTTCATCATGTTCCAGATACGATGATTTTGTCTGTAGCAGCAAGGTCGCTAGAGGGCCTCAGCAGACGTGATATGTCTATAATATTTTTGATAATGTCTAAGATATTTTGTGATAATATTTATCATTTGAGAGATAGCAAGAACTGTCATAAATAAAGAATATTGTTTGTTCTTTTTTGTAATAGCGAAATGATTAATGGCTAATGATAAGCTATAGAGTTATCGGTAACAGGTTTTTTTCAAAATGAAATGACTGTATTTTGCTGACGTTTTGGATTTTATAAATCTTATATCAGTACTTCTAAATGTATAAATAAAGTTATCAAACTAATAAATTATTTTATGAATAATTCAATAACAATATAACAGAAACAATCTGAGTCTATAAAGCTAAAATAAACATGAATTGTTAGTAGTAAAATCAGAACTGATGAAGTAACCTTGTTGTTGGTTTTTTATTTTATTTTTTTGCTTTTGTCTTGTTTATAATCATTCTCTGGCACTATTTATCAATCTCTTTCGTACATTTTAAACAATGTGTATTTTTAAAATTGTCTGTCAACGTTTTGGCTTACATTGTAAGCCATCTTCAGGGCTGTGGAAATACAATGTCTTAATAATAAAATAAAAATAAAAATAAAACCAAAAAAATTAAATGATGTACAATATTATAATATAGAATTGCCATAACTAAATGAAATGTGATATCGAAAGTATGAATATAGTAAACCATGTAGAAAAATACAAAATACAAAAAACAAATTACAAAAAAAAAAAAATATATATTTAATTATCCACACCTACCTTTCGTGAAGGCGAGAGGTGATCGCCCTGTCCCTAAGATCACATTTTCATGATTGAAGGTAGGGTTTAAAAATTGTGAAAAAAATTTTTTTGAGATGGACAACGTGGGTGGGGGGTAAGATGTGGTAAGTACAAAGGGAAAGCGGCCTGCTTTAAAAGGGACAATACAAAGAAAAAAGGTAGGACATTATCGCGGATAAGTAACTTTAAGGGACTAGGAGAAATGTTTGACAGGTTTATTTTGAAGGAAACTAATGGTTTTTCAGAATGTTGAAAATGTTTGAATAAGTTGAAGAAATTTGTTCTATGTCAGTTCTGTTGTTAACTCGATTGTGCTGTAAGATAATGTGAACGGTTTCAGACAATAGGCGTTTGTGTTCATAGGGTTCAGTGATAAGAATGGTAATGTTCTCGAAGTCAAATGTGTGTTTTTCATGAAAAACGTGTTTTGTTAGGGTAGTTTTTATTTATTTCATTTTTATGATTGTTAATTCTACGGGAAATAGGGTTTTTAGTTTGCTCAATGTAAGAACCATGGCAATTAGGAGTGGAACAAGGAATTTTATAAATAGTATCGGTTCTGTTAAGAAGGGGGATGGGGTCTTTAAGGATGGTGTAAATCGACTTTGGTTTGTTGCTAGTGGAAAAAGCAAGCTTAAGGTTAGGGAAAGTTTTTCTGAGAGATTTCTTAATATTTTCATGAAGTTTTGGAATATGCAGCAGAGAACGGAAAATGAGGTCATTACTTTTTGGGGGGAGGGGCATAGTATGGGAAGTGGAAATAAATAATTATTTTACATGTTTTTTAATGGTGTGAGTAAGGAAACCATTAGAGAGGAGGATGTCAGTTAAACGTTTAATATTTCTGCTATGGAACGTCTTGTCAGAGAGTGAGAGTGATCTGTAGATAAGGTTTTTGGCCACATTTATTTTTTGATAATGAGGGTGAGATGAGTTAAAGTGGAGGAGACGACTTGAGTATGTGTGCTTGGTGTACCGAACAGTGGAGATAGAGTCATTGGTGTTACGGATAATAACGATGTCAAGGAATGGGAGTTTATATTCAGACTTAATTTCAATGGTAAATTTGGGGCGATTTTGGTAAGAATTAAATGCAGTAAGGATCTGGGGGATTTTTTCTGGATCGAGAATCAAGAACTGGTCGTCAACATATTTTTAAGGAAGAAAATTTCGTTATGAAAGTGTGGAAGGATAGAGTCTAGGTGGTCATTAAGGGTGATGTTGGAAATGTCGGGAGCAAGGTTAATTCCCATAGCCAGACCGTTAATCTGGTTGTAGTAATTACCTTGGTAAATGAGATAGCCGGACGTACAACTTAAGGAAGGAGACTTAGGATATGTAGACCGGGATAGTGTAATGTGGTCTTGGATTGTAGTCCAATGTTTATCAACAATTTGAAGGGCTTTAAATAGATAAAGCCCTATAGAGGTGTATTAGTGAAGAGAGATTCGGCGTCTAAGGAGCAAAGAATGTAGCCTTTAGGGATAAGTAGAGATTCAAGCTGTGTTTTTAGGCCAAATGAGTTTTTTATGTCATATGGGTTTTGTTGGCTAAGAATCTGTAAGGATTACTCAGTTTAGATGCGGGAGAGTTAATATTGGTGACAATGGCTTATAATGTAAGCCGAAACGTTGGCAGATAATTTAAAAAATACACATATTTTTAAATTGGTATTTTTTTTAATCTACCCTGCCCGAACTCCAACAAAAAAATATCTAACAATAATATCTAAGGTAAAAAAAAAGAAAAAAGTTTTTTGTTTAAAACTTTAATATCGAAAAAAATATACAATAAATAACGGAGTAGTATAAAAGTCCGGTATGTTAATGTTGATGTTTTACAGTTATTGCAGTAACAAATGATGACTTGCGTTTAAGCTAAAATGTCCCTGTTAAAAAATATAATCTTACTTAATATCAGTTTTGTGCACAAATTTCAAATATACGAGTTTTTTTTAAATTAATTATTACTCATTGTTAGGTTTTCGGGTGGTGTTTATATGGCTAATAAATCCCTATATAGAAGCGAAGCTCTCACAAAACAATTTGACTCTCATGGTTATAAGAAAATGTAAAAATTAATGTGTCAATCGGTATGAATAGCGATATGGCTACATTTACATAATACGTGGTAATTTCTTCATAGGGTTATGCGTATAAATATGTATGTGTTAAAGTTGGAAATTAAAGCCATATAGCCTCATTTTCTATCACATGTGTTTATATTTAAGCTGAAAAATAATACAAAAAATAATTTCAAAAAATGTAATGCCGTTAGCAATATCAGATTTTAAGAAGTGAGAGATTATTTATTTATCTCTGTTTTAACTACTTATGGTCTTGGAGGGAGGGGCAATCTTCAGGTAGTAACCCTATTCTAAACATCCATGTCTATGAACAATATTTTATTTCTTAATGAAAGCTTGTTCAAAATGGGATTTGTTAGACAAGATTAAGAGACCCGATTGGATCCCTTCAGCTACTTCCCCTATGTGGGGATTATAAGTTCAACTGGGAAGGGAAGAAACAATTTAACGTGTAATATTCCATAACGTTCTCTGAATTGTTTATAATTTTTGCTTTATCCACATTTTTTTAAATCCATGTATGTATCCAGTGTATCAATTATGTATTTCTTTTCCGCTTACTATTATATTTATAAAAGTTATTATTCATGTTATTATAAGGATTCTTTCAAGTTTTATAAATAATCTCAGGAATACAATGTTTCATTAATAACAAAAGTTATGTGTGATGTTGGAAATGTCGGGAGCAAGGTTAATTCCCATAGCCAGACCGTTAATCTGGTTGTAGTAATTACCTTGGTAAATGAGATAGCCGGACGTACAACTTAAGGAAGGAGACTTAGGATATGTAGACCGGGATAGTGTAATGTGGTCTTGGATTGTAGTCCAATGTTTATCAACAATTTGAAGGGCTTTAAATAGATAAAGCCCTATAGAGGTGTATTAGTGAAGAGAGATTCGGCGTCTAAGGAGCAAAGAATGTAGCCTTTAGGGATAAGTAGAGATTCAAGCTGTGTTTTTAGGTCAAATGAGTTTTTTATGTCATATGGGTTTTGTTGGCTAAGAATCTGTAAGGATTACTCAGTTTAGATGCGGGAGAGTTAATATTGGTGACAATGGCTTATAATGTAAGCCGAAACGTTGGCAGATAATTTAAAAAATACACATATTTTTAAATTGGTATTTTTTTTAATCTACCCTGCCCGAACTCCAACAAAAAAATATCTAACAATAATATCTAAGGTAAAAAAAAAGAAAAAAGTTTTTTGTTTAAAACTTTAATATCGAAAAAAATATACAATAAATAACGGAGTAGTATAAAAGTCCGGTATGTTAATGTTGATGTTTTACAGTTATTGCAGTAACAAATGATGACTTGCGTTTAAGCTAAAATGTCCCTGTTAAAAAATATAATCTTACTTAATATCAGTTTTGTGCACAAATTTCAAATATACGAGTTTTTTTTAAATTAATTATTACTCATTGTTAGGTTTTCGGGTGGTGTTTATATGGCTAATAAATCCCTATATAGAAGCGAAGCTCTCACAAAACAATTTGACTCTCATGGTTATAAGAAAATGTAAAAATTAATGTGTCAATCGGTATGAATAGCGATATGGCTACATTTACATAATACGTGGTAATTTCTTCATAGGGTTATGCGTATAAATATGTATGTGTTAAAGTTGGAAATTAAAGCCATATAGCCTCATTTTCTATCACATGTGTTTATATTTAAGCTGAAAAATAATACAAAAAATAATTTCAAAAAATGTAATGCCGTTAGCAATATCAGATTTTAAGAAGTGAGAGATTATTTATTTATCTCTGTTTTAACTACTTATGGTCTTGGAGGGAGGGGCAATCTTCAGGTAGTAACCCTATTCTAAACATCCATGTCTATGAACAATATTTTATTTCTTAATGAAAGCTTGTTCAAAATGGGATTTGTTAGACAAGATTAAGAGACCCGATTGGATCCCTTCAGCTACTTCCCCTATGTGGGGATTATAAGTTCAACTGGGAAGGGAAGAAACAATTTAACGTGTAATATTCCATAACGTTCTCTGAATTGTTTATAATTTTTGCTTTATCCACATTTTTTTAAATCCATGTATGTATCCAGTGTATCAATTATGTATTTCTTTTCCGCTTACTATTATATTTATAAAAGTTATTATTCATGTTATTATAAGTCTCTAATTAGTCTCACTTTTAATAT
>KZ808205.1:220393-234788 GCA_000696205.2 Oncopeltus fasciatus
CAAACTTGAAAGAAATAATTTAAATTCTCCGCACTAGTGTCGAGAGTCTAACCTCCGAGGCAGACGAATATATTGTCTTATGCTCGGAGGAGCTAACATTGTCAAGCTGTTAAAATGACTCTCGTTATTTACTTTTAAATTTTAATTTTATAAATATTATTTTTATGTGGTTTTTTATCCCACGTAACAATTTTAAACTCTGTGAAACAAGAAAAAAAGGGGCTGTAACAATTCGATTTTTTATTCTGTTCCCTTGCACTAAAAATTGTTAAAGTCGTTAGTTGTAACATTTTTACTGCTAGATAAATTTTTCATATTCCTCCCTTAATTATGTGGTAATAGGCATAGAGCCTTTATAATGCCCATAACTAACACTTTGTTGGGACTGAAAGAACCCAAATCCCTAATTTCATTTTTTTTTTTTTTTTTCCGATCCATCTAAATCCTTAGTGATTGAGGGAGGGGCTATCCGGAGGTAGACTAACTATTGCAAATATCAGTAGAGCAGTTTTGGGAAAATCGAACTGATTCCTTCAGCCGGCGTCCCAGAGATTGATGTCAATCAAATAAATTGTGAAAAATATGTATGATACTAACGTGAAGCCTATGCAAAGACCTAAATAGGATATAAACGAAAGATATGTTTAATTATGTTTCCCTATGGTAACAGTTGATATGTCAAGGATTATTATTTATTGGAATGAATAATATGAGATGTGGATGATTTCCTGCAAACATTAAGGGAAGAGTAGGGATTGCTAATTAACAAAGAATATGGCTTTCATAAAATAGTGTATTGATAAATGTATTATTGATATAAAAGTCTGTTATCGCACTTTTGAATTGCTCTTCTCTGCTAAACGTCGGATATTTATATGTCTTACGGTATCGTTTATGATGACATGAATATTCATCACAGCCTTTCATTGTTATTGCTTATGCCTCTCATTTGTATTAAATAAAGCCTTATCACAGTTTTCCGATCGAGCACTTATTAAAATAAACTAAGATTATTTTTTAAAATTTATTTATTATAAACACTTTATTGAAGAACTTCATTCAGCGCCTTGCCATGTGCTCTCAAATCATATATTAAATGTGTACAATAATAATTTAGATTATGATCCATAAAAACTGTGTAGTATTTCCCTAGCCTTGGTACACTTGCAGCTGGTGACTTGGCATAATTGAACCTGAATCTTATATTAAATAAAATTATGAATATTCACAATACCACCTTATTAAATTCTTTGAATCAAGCTATATGAATAAATAGTATTATTCAAGAAACAAAATGTCCTATTATTCATATCCTTGACAGTTTAAGTTATACATTTTCATCCTATATATTGATCATAAGTTCTTTTCCATTAGATACTTTTGATAAATTTGCCTTATCTATTTCCCTGCCTTTATCTAAGTTTGTTGTAATGATTGTATCGATAAAATGCATGCTTATACATACCCCCCTCCCCCACACACAGGTTTTTATAACTACTAAGTCTTTTCCAATCAAGATTGACAAATTAGCTGCAGCCTTGATTTCTATACGTATAATTTTTGTTTTGGTCGCCTTAATAGTTCCTGCACCAAGACATAGTTGACTTTGTCATCCGATCTAGTACTTTTTAAAGAATACCTTAAATAGCATTTGTTAATGTTATTTAACAATTAAACGATTTTGTTGAAAAGTCGATAAAACTTCAAGGGGAAAACGCATATCATTGTTTAATTCTCTTGCCTGTGTATCGTAACTCAGAGTTGGGGAAATTATCGCATATGGTATATTACTAAGGAACCATGTACCTCGCATGCTTCAGCGTATTCATTTCGGAAGTTTTTCTTTGCATTACAAGCAGTTTTATCAAAAAAATTTATAACATGCCTAATAAATTATGCAAAGATTAAATAAAATATAAGGATAACATATATTTTCACCTACGTTTCGGCCTAAATTTCATGCCTTCATCTTGCCAAATAGGTTGATAGGGGGTTACACCTGCTCTACGGTAACAAAATCATGACTGCGTAAATTAGGGAGTCATGATATAATTACTGTACAGATTTAGAACACTCTTCCCATCACCATTTAAGCTGAAACGTTGGCGAAAATAAAAAAGATTACAAAACAGTTTTTAAACATTTAATGCGAGGGAATAGAATAAAAAATCTATCTGTCCCAGCCAGGACTCGAACCTGGATCTCCTGCTTTCCGGGCCGGTATGCTATCCATTGCACCACTGGGACGAGCTAGATAGCTTATTAAATTCCCAACACAATAGCGAGAGTCTAACCTACGAGAAAGACGAATACATCGTATTATGCTCGAAGGAGCTGACATTGTCTAGCTATTTATCGACTCTTCATTATTGACTTTTTATTTTAATTTATAAATATTAATTTAGTTGTGGTATATTATCNTTAAATTTATAAATGAAAATTTAAAAAATAAATAACGAGCTGGGACAGATAGATTTTTTATTCTATTCCCTCTCATTAATTGTTTAAAATTTACGTGGGATAATAAACCACAACTAAATTAATATTTATAAATTAAAACAGTTTTTAATTTTTCAGCTTCAACACCAATTCTCTGACTGACCTGTCCTCATTAGATAATTTACTTTGTTGTTCCGGAAAACTGCTAAAATTTAATATAGATTTCGTCTGAAATTCAAATTTGAATTATAAAAATGAAATAATCAGTAAGGCGAAGAATCTGCTTCGATGATGTCTCGAGGTTGAAAGTCTCCTTACTTGACTCGGCCTTAGGGAGAATGTTTCTCTCTCCTCTTATTTTGTTTTTCTGGCCAGAATGGGAGGCCATTGCTCATTTTCTGTATCTTCTTCCACAAAATAATTAAATAATGGATCTCTTTGTGCAGCCTTCCAGGCCAAACTGATATTCATGCTTTAGTAAATTATTATTTTCCACTCCGTATAGTCCAAGTTGGTGAGTAGTTGTAATTCTAATGCTAAATTTAACCTTAATATTAATATTTTATACATTGTTTTAAAAAGTAAAGTAGAAGCTCTAGTAAGGGGGGTGGGGGGGTGGNTATTTTTTTTATTTTTTAATAGAAAGGAAGGTAATTATCTCCTGTTCCATTCCCATGCTTCAATTGTGTCGTTAGTTTCTCCTGTCTTCCCCCCCCCCCCTGCTATTCCCCGATTGAGGAGTGTCTTTCAACCATCCTATTGGAGTATCATCACCACAAAAATCACTATGTGGACATATCCCCCTTTTGCTGAACCTATCCATTCGACTTATTTAAGAAGAGAAGCGATTTTTCTCCTTCACTTTTATTTGTAAGTGAGATAAGAATTTATCATTGCTTAGACTTAGTGCTCATCGCAGCACAAATTGCACCACTTCAGTTTTCCTTATCTGTAATCCTTTACAGTTCAGACTTGTGAGACTGTATACTTTATTGTATTAATGTTGATAGCCATTTGCAAACAAGATTTACTGATACTCTTATTATGTAAATTATTGAAACATATTTTCTTTAAATATTCTTAGAATTAAATATGCTGAATCATATTACTTTTACAGTAAGCTTCCTATACTGTTCTAGTATTCACTGATTTAATGAATAGATCATTTATTTTTATTAATTTTTTTATTATTTCTTTGTGACACCCCTTTTTCATTTTACACTTCATATTTTATAAACCTCCAAAAACTTGCATTGTTAATAATTACTTATTAACTTTGGAAAACTTCAGCCACTTAATAGCAATTTTAGTACATCTTAGTATTTTTAAAATTATTATTAAGGTATATCGCAAAATAAATAAATTTACTTTATTATTATTATATTTCTATTGACCTTTCATGGAATAAAGACAAGCATTGTTCTTTTTGTGGAATGGATCATCGTAAGACGTCAATTTCTCAGTGTGAATTAAGAAATTCTTTTTTTCTGACGTAGTATTATTCATATAGCTATTAGGTATATTATATCGATATTTTTATTAGGTTAATATTTTAATAATTATTAACAAATTATAGTAGGATAACTCATGAGATAACTCAGCAGAGATTTGCTATCATGTTTTCAGTCCTTCACTAGGAGGCTCTTCAATTACTGCAATCAGTTCAAATAAATGTTTTACCCAAATTTTGCTATAACCGTGAGTAAAGACAATTAATGGTCAAATAGAATGGCTATTTCAGCTCCTCCACGAAATAATTCTTCTGGTCTTATTTTACTCTTCTATTTACAGGACATGTTTAGAAAATTATATACTTTTGTAGGTACGGTCATATTGAAATAATTCTAGAAATATAGTATAGTCATACAAATTTACAATAGATATATTGTATTTATAGCTTGTATATAACTACGGCGTTCGTAACTATAGAATTTATATTGTATATTTTTATTTATGATTGTATAGGCCCAATTATTAAAGTCATTGTATGAGGAGAGGTTAGTCATGAATTCAGTCTTGGGAGCTGGAGAATTAAAATCAGATTTGTGAACAAATAAGTTTTTTTTTTTTAATTACGCCAACATTTGGGCTTAAATGTCAGGCCTTCATTAGGGCAATAGAGGTGAGAGAGGGAGAGAGACTCCTGATCTACAAGTTACTGTACGATGACTGATCATCGCAGAGAAGGAGTCTATCTCTCTTCCTCACTCCTCTCTCTCACTCTCTCTCTCTCCCTCTCTCACACTTTCTTCATCAACCCATTTGCCCCTATAAAGGCCAGAAATATAGGACGAATCATTGTTGGGAAAAAAAACAACTTTTTTTTTTATAAATCAGTTTTTAATCCTTTAGCTTCGAAGATTGAAGACAACTAGTTACGTCTAAAAACATTACACACCTTAAAAAAAACAACTAATAATTGTTGATTTTATTAACAATATAAAATGTTTAATTATTAATTATGCTGAAGGTAATCAAACTATAGATAATTTTTAGTGCAAGGGAACAGAATAAAAAATCTAACTGTCCCAGCCAGGACNTTTTACATAGTGCACATTTTTGTCACAACACTTATAATAATGCAAATTATAATAAAATAAATAAATAAATCTGTTTCTAAAACATTAGAGAGGTTATCATTATGGTCAATTAAAAAAAAAAATTTTTTTTTAACATATTGTCTGTTTCAACTTTGGGTTCCACAACTTTAGAAGAAGAAGTAATCCAAATTTCCGGATGCACGTTTATTGAAAGGAGGTAGAGACAGAAGGAATCTATTGGGTCATCTCTTATGTGTTTGAAATATTGCATTTTCCGCTTCTTTGGAAACGGGCAAACCCTCCACATCTTGTACCTCAGTCTTCTTCTAGGCAAGGAACAGGCAGTTCCTTTGCCCAATGACAAGTTCCTCCATAGCTTATTGTGATATATTTAGTTGACTATTGAAAAAAGGTCTAAGGTGACATTATTATTTGCATAGTTGCACATAAATGTAATTAATAATATACTTTAATAATTATTTAAATCGTTTTAGAAGTTTATTTAGAAGTTGCCTGAAACTAGATTCCTTACATATCTTACTTCCTCTAAAACGACGGGAGGTCGGATAGGCAACGTCCCTGAAGGTGTGCTCTACCAGGGCACACGATCTCGGTTTCATTACAAAGCAGACTCAGGACAAAATTAATGGCTTGAGTTTATACAGACTTACAATTACATTATGTACTTGGGATAATTCTTTCACCCGAATTAAATTTGGATTCTCAACTGTTGCAGTAAAGATAAACGACTTTCGTTCATAAACTAAAACTTAGATTTCAATTTAGCTTAGATTTCAAGCTTCGTTGGGTTAGCGACATGAAACTTCATGATTTGTTACAAAAATTCAATATTTCGCAGCACGGCTTTTGACTATCTTTAACCCTTTTCAAAAACTTTCATGTATGGCGAGGCGTGGATTGAACAGATTTAAAAAAAAAATGTGATTTTGAAATACTACGTGTCTAAAACATCAAATTTTGAATTTTTATTGAGGGGGGGGGGAAGCGCTTTAATCTTGATATTTAAGGTAGATTAAAACAGATTTTTTCCCCCTCAAAAATTAGTTATATTAATGTCTGTCCACCATACAATAGTAAATAGATTTCTCGGAAACGATCCAATAACTTCAAGTGAGTTACAGCCATCTCCTATAGCTGTTTCCATTCTTGACTAATACATTTTTTGATATCTTAATTCGGTCGTATAGCTATTATTTGTAGAAAAAGAAGTTATTCAAAACGTACTATAAAAATATTATCAGCTCGGTTTATGAATTTCGTTGACACTTAAATGCTAAATTCATAAATTTAATAAGATAAATAATCTTCAGAAATAATTTGCCGTTTTTTCTTTTAGTCCGCCAAGTATTTGGTTTTGGAACAAACGTTTTTACCTGATTTTATATATGTATAAGTCTGTTTCTAACATTCCATATTTCCTCCAATTCCTGATTAAATTTAGTATTGTATTGTTTATTCGCTTTAAGTTATATATATATANATGTTCTTTAATTTACTAAAATTGGTTAATTTGAATTCAACTAAATAGTTTATGTTAAGAACATATTAATATTAAATTAAATTTTGCAAAGATTAAATACATTTTTAAATACTATATGTAAATACATTTACAGCTTAAAGTAAACTTAGTGAACAACCTACTGATCTCACTACAATAAGAGGGATTAATGTAAATCCAATATCAAAGAAAGCTGCGATCTGCTTACAATGTCACTAACGACATCACTATAGTAAATAAGCAAAATATGTGAAAATATATTTATCCTTTCATGCATAGAGACGACCTTTATACCACCTGTACTATTTTCTCACAGCCGAACAATAATAGACCTGCATTATCTTATCATATTTGAAAAGCAATCATTTCTACGTCTCACTTGTTAATTGCAACTTTTGTAGGCCACTAAAATGTAAAAATAACTGTAGTTTTTTCTTCATTATACCGTTTTAAGCTGAATTTATGGGCACTTGTTTAGCAGAGGGGATCCATTTGAGTATCACAAACATGACCCGCCAAGGGTAACTCGATAAAAGCTTGCCCAGGGCGGGATTTGAACCCGCAGCGTCAGGATTGTGATACCCAAAAGGATCCAATCTGAGAAACCGGTGCCCCTAAATCCAGGTATCAATTAGAGAATACAGAAAAAACAAAAACCAAAAAAAAAACGTGTGTGTGAGCGTGCGTTTGCGTGTTTGTGTGCGCGCGCGAGCGTGTGTGTGACTGTGTGTAAATTTCAGTGGCCTACATATGTTGCAATTAACACAAAACGTGACTGCATCACTTATCTGCAATACCATTACTTTTCATATCGACATCGTTAATCGAGTTTTTAAAATGTCCTTTTTCGTTTTAGTATTTAGTACCAAAGTGTACTTCTTGGTAAAATGTAAGGATAATATTTTATATTTAAAAATATTTATAGATTTTTTCTCTCAAAAGATTGAAGATAAAATCTCCTCTTCGGAGTCCGTACTTAAATTGTTTAATAATTATAGCTATTATAAATCAAGAATGATATACAGATTTTATGAGTAGATTCCTAACCGTATTTTCAAAAGCTTAAAAAATATCCTTGTTATTGTCTTGTATTTATATTTATCTTTTGTATATTATTAATTAAAAATGAATATGTAAGCCACCGGTAAGCTAACAACCGATAGAATTAACGTTGGACCGTTATATCATTGCAACCTTTCTTTCATACCCCAACACTTTCAGGACCGTTAGCTTCTGAAGAGAGGTTACAATGATTGCATTCTTAATGTAAAAAAACAAAAACAAAATGAATAAAAATTTGAGAGAACACTGACTGAATGTTTGAATGAGGTCTAATTCAAAAAACAATTTAGTTAAATTTTACAATACAAAAGTCCTCATCCCCACAGTTTTGATCTTCATTTGTGGAGATGCGGTATGCACTAGTGTCATGATCCAAATATACGGATGAATGAAAGTAATAAAATTAAAACCCGATCGTAAAATTGTCATTGACTTGAACTTTGCTATCTAAAAATGGGGGTATATGCACACACAAGCCCACGTACACGTGTGTGTGCGTTATAGATACCAATTCTTCTTATTGACTGGGCATCTTGGGCAAGTAACGTTTCGAAAAGTCCAACCTGTCGTATTTCCTCCCTTCCCTTTTGCAATCTCCCACTGATATTTCCTACATCTATACTAGTCAGAACTTTGTAACTTCCACCATTTCCACTTACTGATTTGGCATCTGATTGGTGTTACAGACAAGTAACGTTTCGAAACCGACTGCTTCTGGCATGGCTTCTCGAATGCGCTATTTTGCGCGAGTTCCTAAACCTCGTGACAGGTATGCTAATGTCAAGGACGTCCAGGTTTGGCTCTGCCCCCACAGCTTTTACTCCCATATATTATCTTAAGCTATTTAAACTTTGTATATCAAACATAACAATGTAACATGTAACACAATATTCCGGAATTGCAAAAATATAGTTTACCCGCTTTGAGGTCATTCTTTCTATTTCTCCTGCCTTTAGATTAAAATGTCAAAATTCAATTTTTTTAAAGGCTAATTTAATTCTTTAAATAGTTTTTATTGTTTTCCCCGGAGCAGTATCTGACCTGCTGAAGTAACAATGATTAAAATTTTTGATTTTGATGAAATTAAATTTAGATTTTGCCAGGAGGGGGAGATAGTCGGGATTCCGTCAAAGGTTTATTATTAAATAAAAAACAAATTGGTGAACCAATATGGTTTTATTATTAGATGATTTTAGTTGGGGTTTGGTCTGGGTAGATCCAAAAAAATTACAAATTTAACAAAAGTGTATTTTTTAAAAAGATTATCTTCCAACGTTTCGGCTTACATTGTAACCTATCTTCAGGGCTGCCTATCATGAAGATGAGAGAGGACGTCCTGTCCTTAAGTTCACATTTTCATGACTGACTTACTTAAAATAATACACTTTTTAAAATTTTTTTTTTTTTATCTACCTTGACCGAAACGTAACTAAAATCATCTAATAATAATATCTACGGCCAAAAACTCTCCATTTGAACAATATGGTTTTATTTTTGCCAAGTTAAGATTTTGCCTTTCATGTGAACTTGATCCACCAATTCTAACGGGCTTGAAGTATTAAACTTGTTTATGTAAGTTCCAGGGCAACCAAACCTTCAGAGACCGGTTATGGGGGGGGCTCGTCCCCAACCCTAGTCAGGCCCACCACTCCCGCCAATCCCCGCACCCCCCTCCCCCACCGCGCTACCAGAAAATAACGCCAAAGCTAATGTAATAGTTTTAATTCATAGTGTTTAGAAAATGTAAGCGGATATATACTTAGGTTTAATTATTGTTGGTTAGAATACTTAAAATAATAGATATTCTCTAATAAAATAGATTATCTGTCAGTAATGAGATGTTCTTTAATTTACTAAAATTGGTTAATTTGAATTCAACTAAATAGTTTATGTTAAGAACAAATTACAATAATATATTTAATCAAAGTCAAGTTATTTCATTTTAAATTAGGAGCGGTTTATTTTTACAATATAAATAATGTTTATACAAGTACATTCTCATGTAAGCACTCTCACACACACACACACACGCATGCTGGCTACTTACAGTCAATAATACATGAAAAACATATTACAAAAGGTAATAATACAAAAAATGTTTAAATTTTATTTTTCAGTTTGGTTTTTTCAAGAAAATAAAATAGATTAGGTAAATGTAATGAATTATTCCCCAACAGCTCTCTAAGATCGATCGGGAGATCTAGTGCATTTCGCTCGTCTTCATAAGCCCTGCACTCGGTCAATATGTGTCTAACAGTGAGGGACACCCCACAAACCTCGCAATCCGGTGGCTCCCCCCTCTCCATCAGATATCTGTGTGTTATATTAGTATGACCGATCCTAAGTCTGGTAAGAATTACCTCTTCCCTTCTCTTATCGCGGACAGAACTATTCCACTTATTCACCTCATCTTTAATCTCTCTAAGCTTATCTCCTAATTCCATAGAATTCCATTCTCTGTGCCAAGCCTTTATTACCTCTAATTTAACTACAGATTTTATATCTCTTAAAGGTATGTCAGGATACTTATNGCTAGCTTTTC
The DNA here is from genome assembly GCA_000696205.2 of Oncopeltus fasciatus. Taxonomy (NCBI): domain Eukaryota; kingdom Metazoa; phylum Arthropoda; class Insecta; order Hemiptera; family Lygaeidae; genus Oncopeltus; species Oncopeltus fasciatus. Next base: position 230,496 of record KZ808205.1, read on the forward strand.
AAATTTTAACCAGTCTGCTTCATTTAATTTCCACCTTTCTAGTTTTGTAATATTGACATTTTTCTGCAAGCAGTTTAATATTATAGGAAGGTGGTCGCTTCCATAAGAGTCGTCCAGGACTTGCCATGTAAATTTCGGTGCAATATTAGATGATACGAGGCTTAGATCTATGGAAGAAAAATTTCCAGTTCGGGTGCAGATGTAAGTGGGAGACAAATCATTTAAAATTACTAAATTATTTTCATTTATAAATTGTTCTACCACTTTTCCTCTGAAGTCAGAATTAATACTACTCCACCAGCTCGAATGTGAATTAAAATCCCCAACAAGTACAACAGGTCCGGAAAATTGTTTGTACATATTTCTGAGGTCATCAATACTGAAAGGTTTTCCTGGGGGAAGGTAAATATTACACAAAGTAAAATTGAAAGGGCTAAAAACTTTAATAGCTATAATTTGAAGGTCTGAGACTATGGAAAGTGGTAAAACTGGTAAATTATCTTGAACAATTATACATACCCCCCCACATGCACGGTGGCCAAGAGTATAGTCATTTCTGAAAATTTTATAATTTCTTAGACGAAAATTATTTGTGGGCTTGAGATGTGATTCCTGTATGCAAATGATAGAAGCATTTGTATCTTTAATAATACATTCTAGGTCTGGCTTATGCAGTAAAATTCCATTAATATTCCACTGGAGAATGAACGGAGAATTTGAGATTGTGTTCATATTTAAGAAAAATTATATAACAACATCTGACACGGAAGTTAGAACATAAATGATAATTCTTATATACTTATAATAAAATTTAATATTGAAAAAAAAATAATAATAGATTTTATTAAATAGATAATTTAATTCTAAAGTTTAAAATTAAGTGTAATCTTTTTTAGGGTTTTTTCTTTGAGAGAACCTGTTTGGTCTATTGTTACTTAATTCTGAATTAGATTCAATTGTAGAAATGGAGGAAGATGATTGAGAAAGGGGTCTTTTTGTAGTTATATTTTTCAAATCATTTGAATCTTTAGGTTTCTTTTCCTTTTTTTCTTTTGCTGAATTATTATCCGATTTTTCGTTAGCTGTTTTTTGGGAAGTTGAAGGTATTTGATTTTGCTTTCTAACTAATTCTTGTTTCGAAATGCACTGCTCAATAGACTTATCGTCTGTATGTATATCAGTAATTTTATTATATTTGTCAGTCGCTGAAACATTATTATTTAATTCGATCGAACTAATTTTACAGACCAGTGTATTAACTACCTCAGTGAGTTTCTGAAGTTGCTCAGAGAGTGAATCTAACTGGTTTTGACTTGTTGTCGCCTGCGAGTAGGTTACATGCTGTGGATTGCTATTTCGTATACTTCTTTTATATAGGATTTGTTCGGCCTGTTTATATGTTACCCTGTCTTCACTTCTAATTTTCTCGATCTCTTTCTCTTTTTTATAAATAGGACAAATTTTGGACCACGCGGGGTGATTTGAATCACCACAATTCACACATTTTAATTCATCACAAACAGAGCTATCTTCGTGTGATGAATTTCCACATTTACCACAAACCTTAATATTACATCTACTAGCAAAGTGACGATATTTATAGCAGTTGTAACACTGAATGGGTGATGGTTCAAAAGGGCGTACTTTAACCCTGAGAAAGTCGAGGGTGATATAGTCGGGTAAGGTGCACTTTTCAAATGTCAAAACAAACGAATTTGAAGGAACTTTATTTCCCCTGACATTTTTCATCAGTCTTTTTACTTTAACTACACCTTGATCGGAAAGCTCAGAAAGAATTTCCTCTTCTGTAGAATTTGATAGCTCGAAACTGTTTATGATCCCACGTGAATAATTCAAAAATTTGTGCGCAGCAAAATTTAGCGAAAAATTTTCGTATTTTTTCATATTGCCTAAATTCGAAAATTCTTTGGCGTCTTCGATTTCTAATAATACTGTACCACTCCTTAAAAATTTTACACTTGTTTTTGGCGCAAAGCTTTTAATAAATCTACATACTTTAAACGGGCTGTAATTATTGAAAGTAGTGTTGCCAGTTGGGTCATTGATTGACACTAAAATATATTTTTTACTCCCTTTTTGTTTGGTTTTAAAAAGCGAACAAATATCCGGAGGTTTTGGTTCTTTAATAACATCAACTTCCATTCTTATAAAATTAAAATAATAATATACTTTGCTCAAAATAAATAAAAAATAAAAAAGTAAAAGAAAATAATATCTTAAAGGTCTAAAGTACTCCCTGATAGAACGAAGTCTCCTTAATCCCCAGGAGCGGCTCACTCGAACTTATCGCGACCACGTCTAGACCGATACTGTAATGTAATATCAAAAGTATGAATGTAGAAAGATATGTAAGAGAATTTAAAAAACATGCAGACAACAACCTATTAAAAAAATTACTGAATAAATTTAAAACAGTAATGGACAAAATTAAAAATATGTTGACAACCTCTTCCTCATTCTCAATCCAGAAAAAACCCCCCAGATCCTTACTGCATTTAACTCATACCACCCTCCATTGAAATGGAATCTGATTATCAACTCCCTTACCTTGACACCCTTATTATCCGTAACACCAATGGCTCTATCTCCACTGACTGGTATACCAAGCACACATACTCAGCTCGTCTCCTCCACTTCAACTCATCTCACCCTTATCATTAAAAAATTAATGTGGCCAAAATACCTCATCTACAGATCACTCACACTCTCTGACAAGATATTCCACAGCAAAAATATTAAACGTATAACTTATATTAAAAAACTTATAAAATAATTTTTCCACTTCTCCAACTATCCCCCTCCCCCAAAACAACGACCTCATTTTCCGTTCTCTTCCTTATATTCCAAAACTTTCTGAAAATATTAAGAAATCTCTCTGAAAAACTTTCCCTAACCTTAAGCTTTCTTTTTCCACCAACAACAAACTAAAATCTATTTACACCATGCTCAAAGACCCCATCCCCTTCCTAACAGAACTAATGTCGTCTACAAAATTCCCTGTTTCACACATAATTGCCATGGTTCTGACATTGGACAAACAAAAAACCCTATTTCCCATAGAATCAATAACCATAAAAATGACATAAAGAAAAAACTAATAAAAACTGCCCTCACTCAACATGTTTTTCATGAAGAACACACATTTGACTTCGAGAGCATAATATTCTTTCCACTGAACCATATGAACACAAACGCCTTTTATCTGAAACCGTCCACATTAACATACATCACAATCCAGTTAACGACAGAACGGACATAGAAAATTTCTTCAACTTATTCAAACATTTTCAACGTTAATAAACATTCCAAACATTTTTCCAAGTTCGAAAGTTACCTATTCCTAATAATACCCTTCCTTTTTTTCTTTGTCCTTTTTATTGCCCCCTTTTGAAACAGGCCACTCACCGTTTGTACCATCCCCCCACCCTTCCACCACCTACGGTGTCTTTTTCAAAAATTATATTTTCCTCTCAGTCTTGGAAATGTGAACTTAGGGACAGGACCTCCTCTACTTACAGCATGCACCTGGATCCCTTTGTCGGCATGCACCCCACCTGGATCCCTTTGTCAGCATGCAACCTGCCTAGCTCCTTTTGTGGCGGCATGCCGACCTTTCACCGACCGACCCTTCACCAGCACTTTCTTTGTTTGTAAATACTATATATACCCTGGCATCCCTGCTTACCTTATTCAGCACTACAGTCTGTAAGTTTTACTCTGTATTTGTACTCTCTTTTAAAATAAATCTTCTTTTAAGTTCACTTCATTAACTTATTTATCTGGTGCTCGAAACAGTTGGGCAGTAAGAGCTTAATTTCGCGAACTTTACTCGAAACTTCCAACTCTTTGCTTACTGGTTTGGTTCTGTGATCAGTTATCCCAGACCATATCCCGAACTCTGCAGCTGACTTCAAGCGACCGATCGTCCCTGGCAAGCAACAAGAAGAAAGAAAAAAAAAGACAACTACAGCTACATCTGAAGATTACTTGCGGCCTGCTTCCCCGAGGATCTTCACAGTTGCAAACTTTCTCAACTTATAGGGTACTATACTTTCTCACCTTAGGTTAAGTTGTGAAATTTTATTGTCAATTATTTTCTAATTAGCAATATTTTAAATCTTTAATTAATTAGCAATAATTAATTAGCAATATTTTAAATCTTTAATTTTAGCAATATTTTAATCTTTAATAAAAAATTTACCATTTTAGCCATTTTTGTATAAAAGATTTTATTGTTTCTTTTTTTAATAATAATTTAATATTTTTATTTAT
>KZ808205.1:235290-245972 GCA_000696205.2 Oncopeltus fasciatus
TTTATTAAAGGAGTATAAGAGTTGAAGAATTGCAATAACCTTTATAACTATAGAAATCAATTTAAAAATAATTTCAGACAGTTGCCAAGTTCAAAAAATAGTACGGAGCTAAATTAGGCATGTCTGCAGTTACTAAAACTAATTTTTCACCTCTTTAACTCTTCATTTATTTTATATTATTCTATATTATGAGAGAAAAATGTTAGCTTTCTTCGATTTTAAAATTCTTATCGTTTAAAAAAGCAAATTTGGTCAAAAAGGTTATTAAAAATGCTATTGTTTTTAAAAATCGTTATTCCTAACGATCTTAATATTGTCTTTTGAAGTATTTTAAATTATACAGTAGGTTTTTCCCTCCCCTCTCCCATGCAGGCTTACATGTTCTGTCTTTCGGGATACCAGAATGGAAAACAGTTGGAGCTCTCTCATTCAATTTCAACTCTGAGTCTGCTAATGTCTAGTCATCTAGACTCCTCACCCAGACACAACTGTGAACTTTTGGGTATATATAAGCTGCCTATTGTTTTAGCTTAATATTTCATCTTTTAGATTTTATAAATTTAATGTTTCATGAGATAGAGTATTTAAATGATAGCTTTTTACAATTATGCATTCAAAATGTCAATGTAGATAGCAATGCGTTCCTTTGAGCTCTGTTTCTTGTTAAATAACATCAAGCTTTTTTTTTCTATTAGGCTTGTTGTATTAATTGAACTTAATATATCTCATTGAAAAGTATCTACTTTGCAATTTAAAAAAAAAAGGTTAAGGGAGGGGGGGAAATCCAGTATCACCTTTCATATAATGTAATCATTAAAATGGAGAGTTATTTGACCGTAGATATTATTCTAAGATGATTTTAGTTGGGGTTCGGTCAAGGTAGATCCAAAAAACACAAATTTAAAAATGTATTTTTTAATAAAGGATTATCTGCCAACGTTTCGGCTTACATTGTAAGCCATCTTCAGGGCTGTAGAAATACAATGTCATGAGAATAAAATAATAGTTGAAATTAGTATAATAGAGAATTACAATAATATAATGTGATATCAAGAGTATGAATGTAGAAAGCTATGTAAGAAAATTAAAAGTTTATGAAAACAATTTGAAAAAGAACCAATTTGAAAACAACATGCAAACAAACAGCTTATTGACAAGAAAAAAAATTGAAATATCATTAAAGCAGTAATTTGCCACACCTACCTATCATGAAGATGAGAGAGGACGTCCTATCCCTAAGTTCACATTTCCTTGACTAAAATATAAATTTTACTTTTACACAAAGTGAGAGGTAAAAGGGGTGGGGGAGCAGGTACAAGGCGGAAGGTACAAATGGAAAGCGGCCTGTTGCAAAAGAGGGCAATAAAAAGGACAAAGTTCCCCAATCAAAGGGAAATTGTCATATACTGTTTCTGATACCGATTTAACTAAAAAACAATTACAAATACGCATGATTAATGTAAATAGTGCATTATTAATTTCCTTCTATTCTACCAAGGCAATATGCTCCTTCTTGGCAGTACAGATTGTTGTGATGGGTCACAATCTATCTCATATTTCTCTTCATACATCAGAGGAATTGATTGATTCAAATCTACTACTTGTAACGGGCTGAAAGTTCCTCGTATGCTAATGCTCAATGAGTCTTCCTTGTGACCTCAAGTGTCCAGCCAAAATGACCTAACAGTTCTGTGAGTGACAGCGCAATCTGCAAGGTCATTCAGCAGTTTTCAGTAGCATTTACATGAGCGAGTTTAATTTTATTCGTTCTTCCTCAATAGTTGTGTAATTTCACCGATAATATCGTAAAATAATATAATCATATGCACGATGTTATGGTATTATTATCCCCCCTCCCCTCTTATTTCTTAACTGTAAATATAAACACACGCACACAGAATAGAATAGTGAAATTTTTGAATCTAGCTATCTAAGACAATTTGTAGTTTTCGATAGGCAGGTGTGAATCCTCACTTATATCCTTTATGGAAAAGTTCTGCATTAAAATAAAAGTGTATTTTTTAGTATTTATCTATTGCAAATATCATTTGGGTTTCAAACTTTCTTTCACTCTAATCAATATATAAGTCAACACTAAGTAAGGTTTAGTCAGGTACCCAAATTAATTATTGTATTTATTTATTTTTTACTCCCCCTTTGAAGAACATGGGGAGATAAGTTATTTACAAGTTTTCTTCCTATTCTCAACATCCATGGACTTGTGCAAGCTTTTAATTTTTTATTTATAAAAGCTTTCCCACGGCGGTATTTCAATCCGCAACGCCAGGATTACGATACCTGAACGGATCTCTCTGGGCTGCCTCTGAAAGAATTAATCCTTGAAGTGAAAAAAAGTTCGACCTAACTATCTATTAACAGGTTAGGATTTTTAACTACATTATAACCATATTGCAATAAACCATTATAACAATAAAATACACATTAATACCATTCGTATTTTATAAATGGAAATGTCAGCCATAAACCACTGCCTTTTAAAAGGTTTTTCAAATCTTCTTTATCTCTGAAATAGGAAAGTCAACTCTGAATCACAACTAGATAAGCAGTTGACACCAATAAGACGAACAATCCTCAAAACGATCACTCAACTTAATTTAAATTTAAATTTTCTTGTTTTGACAAATTTAGACCAAGATCTTCTTTATCATAAAATTAATTATTAAAAAAATATTAATTTGATTCGCCTTTAATTTACTTTCTTCAAGGATAAACGATCGCCTTGCACATTAATTATAAATTAAAAATCAAGATATAGAAAAATGTTTGTTTACCGTTTTACTTTGCTATAACTACTTAATGTTTACACCTCATGACCTGGTGCAGGCACAGGTTTCATTAATGAATTTATATTAGATTTTTTTTGTTGGGGTTCGGTCAAGGTAGATCCAAGAAATACAAATTTAAAAAATGTGTATTTAAAAAAATTATCTGCCAACGTTTTGGCTTACATTGTAAGCCATCTTCAGTCAGTCATGAAGCAGACTGCTATCACGAAAATGGGATCTTGGTGTACCCTCTCGCCTTCATGATAGCCCTGAAGATGGCTTACAATCTAAGGTGAGACGTTGGCAGATAATTTTAAAAAATACACATTTTTTAAATTTGTATTTTTTGGATCTGCCTTGACCAAACCCCAACAAAAAACATAAAATAACAATAAAAACAATTAATGCGAGGGAATAGAATAAAAAATCTATCTGTCCCAGCCAGGACATCTATCTGCCCTGGCTGGGACAAATCGATTTTTTATTCTATTCCCTCGCATTAATNTTTATTCTATTCCCTCTCATTAATTGTTTAAAATTTACGTGGGATTATTATCCCACGTATATTTTATATGTGGTATATATACCATAACTAAATTAATATTTATAAATTAATAATATCTACGGTCAACAAAACTCTACATTTGAACATTAATGAATTGAGCTTAATATTTTCTGTTCTAATAGCTTTCCTCGAATTTTCATTGGTTGTTCATAAATTATTGGTTTTGTCGGAAACACTGAGGATTCATCTACATGTAAATAAATATTTTTTCATTCTTTATTTCTCATAAATATATGTATGTTTGAAAGTTTATTTTGTTCATAATTATCTTATTGTAAGAGGAATTGTATAATGTTTCTATTTAATCCGTTCAAATTCGCTGAGATAACATATTTTGATGAAATTTGAATTTAAATAGCGTCTGTACCAGCGAGGTGTCTAATTGTATATGCATTTGATCCATCTTTCCTCATGAGATAAAATCAAGAGTAAAAATTAAAAATAAATAAAAATAGCTGCATAGTTATGCAAATTATCATCGCTCCTATATTTCTCCTAAAACTCATAGGTTTTAAACACTCAGAATGGGAATTAACTTGTAACCACAAATTGGATACAATTTCATACAATGATTTGAGGTTTTTGACTGTCGGTGCACAGGATTCCATTGACGACGTACTTTCTTTTTTTAACCTGAAAATCTATCCCAAACTACCGGTACTATATCATTTTATAGTAATAGGCTTTTTGATTTTCAAAAATCAGTGGGAAGGGGATTTGTGAGGTCCCCCTAAGAGTAGAAATTGGAGTATCAGCTTCTTCATCGCCACTTGTCTTCAACCTATCTGGTTATCGAGAGATCAACTGATTTGCTTCTATATAGAGAAGATAATATTTTCTTTGATGCAACGATACTCGTTATTAATTTGTCCACATTATAGTTAAATTCATATTTTATTTAAATTTTGGTATTTTCTATATAAAAAGTGAGTTCATGTCGCATGCCAGAGTATGAAATCCTGAATTTTTTGTGAGGTTAAAATTAAATTGTTTAAAATTTGAATCGTACAGTGAGCCAGAAATTTGGAGATTTGGATTTGGATTTAAATATTTTGAATTTCTGCATTGTTGTAAGTACTAGAAAATAATCTATAGAGAATAAAATGGTCAGAAAGTAATTTTATGCAATGTTAGAACGAAACATATCGAAAAGTGCATATTTAAATACATTTTGAAAAACTTAATAAAATAAATTATTATTATAATGACTATTATATTTATAACTAATAATGTCAGTTTATTTATAGATAATTTATTTTTTCTGTTAGCAGATCATTCATTAGCAGTGGGAGAGCTTGTTTACGGCTTGCTTGAGGCCAGTTTGCGTGAGTAGTCCCTCTATTTTCTGTTTGTGTATTGCTAGAAAGACCTGACCCACACTATTCACAAGCCATCTCTCTGTAACTCTTACTGGTGGGAGCGGCTTGTTCACGGCTTGATTGAGGCCAGTTTGCGTGAGTGGTCCCATTGTTTTCTGTTTGTGTCTTGCTAGAAAGACCTGACCCACACTATTCACAAGCCATCTCTCTGTAACTTTTACTGGTGGGAGCGGCTTGTTCACGGCTTGCTTGAGGCCAGTTTGCGTGAGTAGTCCCACTGTTTTCTGTTTGTGTCTTGCTAGAAAGACCNTTTCATAAGTTACTTGTGAACCCTTATCCTCTGAATAGAAAAATGGTAACGTAGAGAACCCTACTTATAAACACAAGCTCCCTCCCACCCCCACCCAAAATACAACGCATAAATACGTAAAACTAAAAATAATACTGTAGGTATTCTACTTCTTGTAAATTAGGCTTTTTGATGTCTTACTCTTAAGCATTCATAATGTTACATTATTCATACTTGCTCCTATTGTTGTACATCATTCTCATTTTATTCTAAAAATTAGCAGAATATATCAGTATAACTATAACTTTTTAAGCTTTAAATGTCCCACTTTCAAAACCTATGTCCGATAAAAAATTGACAGGCAAATTAAAAAAGTAACTCTTATTTTTGTGAAGAATAGTTTTTTTTTAGTTATTTAGAAAACTAATGCGTAATATATAAATAAAACTAAAATATTTAATGCACCAATATATATATTATAATCAAGTATAATAATATTATAGCTAAATGAATAGTCTAATACTCAAATTTATAGACTATAAATTTGTCTATAATTTATAGATCTGTTATTCTAACTATCATACCTTTATTTATCCTTCATTTCATTTTCTTTTATGCCGGTTAATGTATTTGTATAAAAAATATTATGAAAAAATCTATATCTTGTTTTCCTCTTTGGGACTCATCCATTCATCTCATTCATCACCTAATTTATTTTTCCTATAAAAGTTTAACCTTTATATACGTCTGTTTAATTAAGCATATGTGTAAGTGTGTATACATACATACGTATGTCCTATTCATAAAATGCCTACAAGCATGGGCAAAGTATATGGATACTTTGTGCAACTCTTTAACATTCGATACAATGACAATTACATAAATATTTAAATTAACTTGTACTTCGCTTGATGGAGAAGCTGCCCAATGACTGTACTCCTAATTCATTATTTACAGTTGTTTGTTTTTTCATATTATTATTATGAAGTGTCGGCAATGAGGAGGTCACGCGGCCATTTCCTATTCAGGCGGCGTGGTGGATTTTTAGGATGGGTAATACTGGATTGAGTTTGGGTTAAGGATTGTGAAGCATGGAAAGGTTTGAGTGGAATTTATTAAAGTGGGTGGTAATGACGTCTTTACCAAAAGGGATTTCAAGGTCATTGTGGAGTAAGGGGTTTGCGACGTGATTGGGTGCATCAGCTATGATTCAGAGGATTTCGGATCGGAAGGACTGTATTCTTTGGATGTTGGATGGTTTAGCAGTTCGACTCCATATGTCCAGTCCTACAGTTCGACTCCATATGTCCAGATAGTAAGTCTCGGTAATGGTAACCATTATAAATGATGAGTTTGTTAGCCACAGTTAAAGTTGACTTGCAGTTTAATAGGTTGTAAAGTTGCCCAAATCTCCTATTTAGTTCCTATCTTTTCATTTTTGTATGTGTGTTCCATGTAAAACGGGAGTCAAGATGAAAGCCTAGGTATCGACGCAATCGGAAGTTGGGATAGGGATGTCATTAAAGTAAATTCTGCCAGGTTGTTTCTTTCTTAGTGTGAACGTAACATGACAACGATAATTAGGATGACCATGTGACCATTAGGTTGAGCTTTATCGTAGCCAGTGCGCGAACTCTATAACTCCATTCTTATTTCTGGCTGCATCCAAGGCGAAATGCCTTTCATTGCAATTGCACTTCGAATTGCAGTTTTCTAAACAGTCCACTCCAATGATGATATTGTACTGCTGGTATATATCTGATATTTTCTGATCCAATATCATTTTCCTGGAATAAAATATTCTCATGTAACTCTTGCTTTTGTATTTTTATCTTTGAATAATAATCACAAGATTTTTAAGTTGAATAATTTTTTTTATAGTTTCAGGATTTTTTTTTTTAGTAATGAAAATGTACATCCTCCATACGGTCCTCCTTCTTCCTTTATGATCTTACTACATCGTGTCTCGTTCTTGCGTGGACTCCAGAGTAGACGAAATGGTCGATTCAGTTTTCCCAAGGCCGACACTGCAGATTCCAGACATTGCCAATGGTGGGCTACTATCGAAGTTAAAAGTCGGCCCAGTGATAGTTTTCAGCATTGGATGGCTATCTGTGAACCTACCTAACAGCTTTAAGAAACGTCCTAAGAGGAAGCAAAACAAATATTTATTTCTTATAACAATCAGTCTTGGAAACGATAATTCAATTTATTTAATCATTTTCAAGATAATGAGTGTAAAGACTCTAAACATTATTAAAATCCCTAGCTCCAATGTTTATTTATTATCTCTGTGGTGAATTTTAATCTTACTATTATTCAATTTAGTATTATCTGTAATTGTAAGCCGTTTATTTGACTGGAAATATTTAATAATATATAAAATGTGTAATTGAATTACAAAAAAAAAAAAATATCTGAGACCATCGAAACTCTCTTAAAACTAAAGCTTTGGGTCATATAAGCTATGTTTATTGTCAAATTAACGGCATTGACAATTTTAAATCAAAAGCTAAGGACAATAAAGTTAAAATGTATTATTTATTTAGCAAAAAGTATTTCTTTAATATTTGTTTAACGTTGTCGTCGTTTGAGTAGATCTACTAAACGAAATATAATGAAATCCGGAGTTTAAAAAATAAGTTAAAGTAAATGACACGGTTTAAAAAATATGTGCTCCAGTCAAGATTGGCAATTTTCAGAAGCAGCTATGAAGTTTTGAAAATTAAGTATCCTAGTATTTCTTTTTTACCAAACTTCCAAACTTTTAGTGTATTCTAAATTGATTTTTAATATGCTTTTTACATTTACAGCAATTATCCACTCTCCACGTTTCATTATTTGTTTCTATAGTTCAGTTTCAATGTGATATGGTATAGTCCTGTTTCTTTTATCTTTCCTTTTTTTTTTTTTTTTTCCAGATTTTCCTTAAGGAAATCGAGCAAGCCTCAATTGGCTAAGATATGGTCTAAGATAATTGTTTAGCATGTATATTCTATTTTACATTTTTAAGGGAAAATGCCACTCTTTTTATCATAAGGAATCGATTTCCGTGTTTAGGCTTTCTATACAGACAGTTAAAAGAGTTAATTTTCCGCTTATATCGAATGAGTGGGAGTTGGGGTCTTAGGACATTTATTAAACCGACTTCGTAATTTATAATCGTAATATCTCTGGTATTATAAAAATCTTTATGGTACATAATAGATGCAGAAAGTAATTTACTACCTACCGCTTATGATCTGTAATATTTTACCAGAAACGCTGATTAAAAATAACTATTTACGAATGTAACTAAGAAAGATATGCCTCAGTACTCTCTTCCGGACCTAGTCAGGTTTAAAATCTTAGTGGTCTTAGTTTTGCGCTCATTTTCCTTTTAACTTTTATGATGAAATTTCTCTATTTTTGATTAATAACAACTATATTTAATTAAACATGGGAAGTATGCATACGTTTCTCGTAATTTTTAAAATAATGGAACCAAATTCAGTATGTAAGCTTTTTTTTCCAAACCGTTGGATAAGGTCGTTAATAATAGAACTAGGTCTAAGGGGTGGACCAATAAGTGTTTCGGTGAAGAACTATTTTAGTTCCATCTCCATCTCCCTTTGAACTACAATTTGGAGATGGAGGGATGGGCTATCTACCCTTATTCTAAACATCCATGGCTCTGGGCGACCCAAACGGATCCCATCGACTGTCTCGGTATATTAAGCTTACTGTTTATTTACTTTTCACTCATTACTTTAATATTGGATTATGAAAATACTTAATGTGAAAAGAGGGAGTGAGTCAAAAGTGGATGATATTCTACATACAACATGTCTCCTCAGAGAGACCAAAGTATACAGTCCAAATTTGATATATAACCCGACTTTTGAACAATTTATTACAAATTATTTATCTATCCTACAAAGGATTTACTAACATTATGCTCTGTTTAAAGTAATTGTTTTACGCCCACTGCACGAACTCTAATTACACTTAAATTAAGGAATCCAAATTCGATGTTTAAGCTTTCTTACACCTAGCGTTGGATGAGGTAAAAAAATGACTAAAATCAACCGAGGGAAGGGAGTGGTTAATTGTACTCTCTCACCACCCCTCTTAGTTGTCAGAGTCATGAACATTCCCTTCGTTGTTATTTTACATTCATTGGCTTTTAGGATGGAGTCAGTTACATCTCTTATTTAGGTCAACCTTTAATGAAGCATGGGAAATCTGCTTCGTTTACTTTGCTCTTGAGTGACAAACAATGTTTACAGAAAAAGGGAAAAAGAGGGAGAGAATATATTCGGGTTCAAGAACATAAATGTTTATTTGTCCGATATCCCTCAATACATTACATATTTTTGTTTTTCTGTTTACATTCCACTCCTTGATAAATTGTTAGACTGTGTGAAAAGACAACGTAATTATGCCATTCGGGTATTTTTCCCTAAGTCATCTAATGAATTCATTTTACTATATTAGCACACGGAAAACATTTTTTCATTGTATTCACTAACACATTCCTATTTTGAAAGTCGCCGCCGACCTATCCATAAATATTTTTCAAGTTTTACCAAAATTCGAATAAATGCTCATCGATCCTAGATGTCAAAAACTCTTTTATGGCTGAAATTATAGAAAATGGCGGATTCCTTCCTGTCTTTAATGTAGCGAATGAAAAAGCAAAAAGCCATTGAAATGTTACTAATAAAATTTTAGTCAAATCCCTGTCCTAAATAACCAATTTAACCGGCTTTGAATTATATCAAGTAGTTATTATAGAAATTGATATAAAGTTTCGTTCTGTTGTAATAAAAATGATGTCTTTTAGTCTTTGAATCATTTTAAGTCTTGAGTTTTAGGGGGAGCCCCATTCCCAATAGTCCGATTATACTTATGGCTACTATAATATATTATTTATAATTAGTGGGTTGAATTTCAATGCATAAATCTAAATACACTGCCCTTGTTTCAACGCTAACGTATATTTCATACCACAGTATAGCGTATGTTAATCCACACTATTATTTTCCCGATTTGCTCATTGACGATCTCATCCTATCGTTGTGTGCAAAGTTTTGTTTCAAATTGCAAAATTCTGCTCGCTAGAGTTATCTACTGACTCTACAGTCTCTACACACTCAAGTGAATGTGCACGTGTGTGTAATTACATAAATTTTAGACAAGGAATATCTACTAGGAAATAAAAGAAATGAACTTGGAGCATCGTTCTTTACATTAAAATTGGTTGAAAATGTAAGAGATTTAACTTGCAGCTCTTAATGGAATGCAATAGTTATATTTTATGTTCTGCGTCAGTCGAATAGATTTGTTCTGCAATAGTTTTCGCTATGCTGTTATCTGCATTTTATCTTTATAAAGTTATGGCAGGCAGTAATGCACTAAATTGAATAATCGTCGATATCTTGATTAATATCTGTATTTTGAATACAATTGTAAAATGTAATTTCCTAAGAAGTATGTCCTATAACATTTGCACTAAAGGCAACAAGAAGTGTAGCCACGGATTAAAATAAGCGCAGGGACTTAAAAAACCGGGCCTGTAGTAATCATAAAACGTATAACTTTCACTGTATGTAATAATTCTACCTAAAAATGATGTTTCGCCGAAAGCTGATACATGTTTAAAAAAAAAAAAACACAATACGTCCTAAATTATTAGATGATTTTAGTTGGGGTTCGGTCAAGGTAGACCCCCCCCAAAAAAA
>KZ808206.1:9487-21442 GCA_000696205.2 Oncopeltus fasciatus
GCCCAATCCCTGTCGTCGGACTCCAATCCCCACAATCCTCACCGGCGACTAAAACGGAGATGGCCTCGCGACCTCCTGGGCCTTAATGCCTAAACTTATTGAGAGTGGGGTCGATGGGCCACTTCTCCCTGCACAGTGATGACCATTTATTTATTTATTGTTATTTTTATTTTTATTTTTATTTTATTATATATTTCATAAAAGAATCAAAACTATCTTCCACAGCTGTGTACTAAGTCAGAGCACTGTGTGCAGCCAGGACTCACTGACTTCCTCACTTCCAAACTTCTGTCGACCAGATATTCCATCATGAGCTTGAAATCTTAATCGACATCTCTGGTCTCCAGTTTATGAACTACTCCACTCCACCATACAGTATCAGATGTCTAGGAAGAGTCATGTACTTACTTTGGAAGTTTTCCATACTGTTTCTAACTCTCCGCATAGCATTCTCGTCCATAAAACCTTTCTTGAAGTCTTGAACCTAAATTGGTTCCGGAGATCCAATCATAAATTATCTTCTCTATCTTCTTTAACAGTAGTCTTTCCTATTACTAAAAGTTGCTTATAGAATAAATGATGATTGATTGCTGAGTATAAAAGGGACAGAGAGAAGTAGAAAAAAAATTCTTAAGGTGGTATAGATTTATGTAAAGTTTTTTCCGGGTTGGACCGTGTAAAGTTTTTGATGGTTGCCGAGCTTTCGCACATCCCTGTGATGGCTTCTTCAGGGCTGAATAGAGAATGAGAGCTATCTTCAAATCCTTTTGAAATTTTTCGCTATTTCGATGGCTTCTCTGATGGTCCGTCGATAATAGTTGTCTTCCCGGGCCAGCATTGAAGCGTCTTCGAATTTGATGTGGTGGCTGGTGTTGGCGAAATGTTCTGCTAGAGCTGACTTTTCTGTACGTCCGTGTTTGATGTCTGCAATGTGTTCTTGTAGGCGTGTGTCGATCGTCCTTCCAGTCTCACCGATGTAAGTAGTTCCGCAGGAGCAGGGAATCTTGTATATTCCTGGAGTCCGAAGTCCAAGCTTATCCTTAGGTTTCGGAATAGATTCCTCAATTAGGAAATATTTTTTGTAAAAACTGATGTAAAATGGGATATAGTACCTAAATACATCATCAACTTTCTCAATTAAGCCCTGACCCTTTGTCTTATTGTCTTTTTTCAATAGTACTTAGATTTTGAAACTTCCATCCTTGAACTGCTAACTGGGCACATACGCTACTACATTACAAAAGACTAAATAAGACTTTTTGTTTCCTTTTTATAATTAAAATATAATCTTAGAATGTGAATTTGATAATTACACATTGCTTTAAAGCATAAAAAATTTATGACAGAAATAAGGGTACAAATGAAACCTTCTGTTTGGATTAACAGTCCTACTTCTTAGTATAAGGCAGTGATAATGGTGCTTCATAAAGTAAAAAAAAAACTCAGTGATTCAAGGCTAAATGAAAAATTTTAATGTAAATGACGGGTATGTCGTCTGTTATTTAAATTAAAATTTACATCCTTTTGAAATCCATCTTAAAAATTGTATTTGATAGAAAAAAAGTACAGAATTGCGAAAACAGGAAACAAATCTTTGAATAATACCAAAATATGTATTTTTCATAAGTTGGGAGAGACATTATAATGAAATATGGTGATGAGGTGGTAAAATGACAAAAATATATTCAAACTTGAAAAAACAATCAGTAGAAATAACCCCCCCCCCCCAAAAAAAAAGGAGCAAACATTGTATGGATTGTATATAAACTCTTGTATTTAGAAGAGAAAGTTTTAAAAGTTCACCAAGGTTAGTGTATAAGTATACACACACATAATTATTTATAGCTCGATCATAGAGTTCAATGCATTTCAACAAATTTGATTTATTTATTGATTTACTAAGGACTCGTTTCCTGATAGCCAGGCTAAGTGAAAGCACATATTCCCAGATGACTCCTAAAATAAAGACATATATTTGCTATTACTAAAAGTTTCTTTCGGAATAAATAATAATTAATTGCTGAGTATGAAAAGAGACAGAGAGAAGTAGAAAAAATTCTGAAAATGGTATAGATTCCTCAATTAAAAAGTATTTTTGTAAAAACTGATGTAAAATGGAATTCATACACTGACATCTGTTACAAATTTTGAAAAATTTAAATGATTCTTCACCGTTCCTACATTGCAGAAAATAAATATATGGTATATTTAAATTGATATGTGTATTAATATACATGGCATGAGGGGGTAAGTACATAGATCCTCAATTCTTAGGATTAATTTGAGATCAAAATTAAAATTAGAAACTACAAATAAAAGAGATTAAGAAAATTAAATAAAACTACATATGTATAAAAAAAAAACTTAAAATAATCTTAGACAATAAACGCTTAGTAAGCATATACCAAGAGATATATCATGATATGAATCTCAGCTATTAATCTTGTAGTGTACTTTTAATGAAGTCATGAATAATTTAAATGCCACGTCATAATGCCAGGTCTTTTTTCATAAATGAAAATGTTGACTAATGCATCTCTTTAAGTACACTAAACACTTAGGCACTGTAAAGTATAGTCTGAACTACCAGCTCACTTACTGATAAAAAAAAATATCATTTTTATTGACTGTCAAAAGAATTAATTAATTAACCATTTAACAGTTTGTGTCATTTATAAAAAATTATTGGAGTTGGCCTTGGGTAGTTTTTCATAAATTTTAATTAAAATCAAATTTTAAGCTGTGAAAACATTAATACTTTTCAGAATTTTATCATATGTCTTTCAAGCATATCGGCTTATATAACTTTGGACTGCTGAGATCATTATTTCCAATTTCAGGAGAAACCTTCGCATTATTCCATCTGATTAGAAATACACTGCACTATTACCAACACAGTCGAGTCAATACTCGAGCCGCCATTGCCTAACTTCCCTTCTATATCTCAGATGGCATTCCTTTCTTTGTAACCACTAATGCCTCCATCACGCTTCCCTTGGAGATTCGCTACCGTCTCCGGACACAATACCCTTGATCCTCTTTTGCTAATAATTTTCACTCTCTGTTTGATCATCGTGGATTAACTCATCGAGCATTATTTAAACTAACTGCTTCTGGTAACCTACCTCTTCAGCAACTAAACTTAATACCAAATCGGGCTTTATCCGCTTGTTCGCCCACTATTACACATAATTCCACAGATCACTCTTTATTTACGCCATAATTTTTTTTTGTTTACTCTAGACGCTTAATTCTGAAAAGCTCCTCAGCTCCTACTGAGGGAAACGATTTCTGCTAGCTTGCCCTTCACATGGGTCAGTTCAGTGCTCCTCTCATCGCCTTCACACCCCTTGGGATGGAGGTCTGGTGCAACGAGTAGCAAGTTAACAACTGACATTCACCATTTCAACTTTTATTTTCTCTAGCTCTTAACTCTAAGTAGTATTCCAGCCAGCATTCCTGAGTATGAATTTGGGTACTCCACTTCCTTGTGGCTCCTCATTTATAATCTAAAACAAAGAAATATAGGTGTCTTATTCCAGAGAAAATGAACTCCCTTTTTATGCTCATATTATTTTCGTCAATATTTAAAACAATTTAATAAGATGGGCGAAAGTAACTTAATTTTAGGTCCAAAAGTATAAATAAATTGAAAATTACTTAATTAATTAAGTAATTAAGTAAAAAAAATTGTGGTTGACACAATTTTATATCATTTTTTTTTTTAACGTAATTCATCTCCTTATATTGAGAAAGATTGACAATGAAATTTGCTATTTTAAATAAAATAAACAATATAAACCCTTAAATAAATGAAAGTAAATATTTAAATAATCCGACAATGCGAAATCGTTGTTGGGAAACTTTCATCTAAAAAGAGCTGGAAGGAGAAACAATGAAATATGCCTGCCTCCCACTTTACAGTAAGATTAAATCAATACTTTTTAAAATTTTTGAGGAACCTCTCTACAATAAAATGAATACAGCATGATTTGAGTTTTTAAAGAAAATTAGCGTAAATGGAGTTTTAAAGTCCACTTATGTAGTGAGCAGAAAACCCTTATACATCAGAACAGCATTTATCATGGCCGATGAGGTAAACAACCTCAGAGTTAAATCCTTTAAATCCTTTTAAATCCTTAAAGTGACACCAAACGCTGTCATCTCATCGTGTTTCTTTTGTTTTTTGGTTGTTTTTTTCACACTAACATAAATAGGCAGTACTTTGCATCTTGCATATGTATTCCGGTAAGGCTTAAAAGTCCACTCATCCTCAAGGCATTACTCACGTGTCAAGTACACAACACAAAATTACTCTTTAGATATAGTTTATGTAAATTAGAAACATTTAAAAATATTTAACTAATTAATCTCAACATTTTCATCAGAATATTGCAACAAGAAATTTATTTTGTATCATTAAAAACAAAAATTGTTTAGATATTCAAAACAAGGCTGTGGCTGAGCCATGTTTTTTCCCCTTATTTTAGCAAACTGATATCTATAGTTTTTCAAAGGCAGCCTTTTTACATTTATATAAAATATAAAATAGTAGTTCTGAAAGTAGCTAATATAAACTAGGCAACAGCTCAAATTGAAATGTGAGTGTTGTATTTACGTGAGTGATATAATAAGTGAGTGTATTATTAATCAATTTCAATTATGAAAATTAAGCTTTAATTATCATATAAACCAGATTACAAAATTAAAAAGTGTGCTGTACAATCATAATTTTTATTCAATTTGAAATTGTATTATTTGAGTAAGTTTTAAGTTTAATTGATTTATTAATAATCATAAATGTATAATATGGATGGTAAAGCTTAATAACACCTTCAGGCTATACCATCCATTCAAATATGAAATGCAATGTAGTTCTTTATCTTAATCAATTTATTTGTTTGTTTTGTATTTGTCTCAATATTTAATATATTTTTTTTAAACTTTTGCTTAATACCCAGCACATATTATAAACTGTTATTAATTTACATCTTATTTTTCCAAGTCCCATCTCATTTTCTAATTTTAATGAAATTTGAAATTTAGATTGTGCCTATTCGAGTGAAATACTTTTGTTTAATATGAACTAGATCAGACAAATCTAAAAAGATTAAATTATAGATTACAATTTTAAACTATCGAGAACTTCATGAAGATTGCACTTAACAACCTTGGGATAATCCTTTTTAACGAGTATGTTTAAATTCTCATTTTTCTTTTTGTAGTTTTTTTCATATCTCATCCTAAAATAAATTATTTTCAAATACTCATCGCTTCGATAATTTTAATTTAATTTCTAAGATTTAGTTATCTGAAATCAATTTTTAATATTATTTGAATNTATTGTAGAAAAATTTGCAGCATTTTAATATGATGCTTAAAAATATTTTTTCTGAAACAACATACTACCCTCCAGATGAGATGCCAAGCATCAGATATACTTAAGTAGTATTTATTGCAATATTTATGGTACGGTTTTTTTTTGTTTTTTTTTTCTTCTTCTTTTCTAATTTCTCTTCATAAATTCTATCATTTTGTTTTAAATCATTTTCTTTTCAACCAAATTTAAATAATAACTAGTAGCCAATATTTTTTTAAATTTTTCACAAGGAAATCAAGCTGCTTAACTGATACCATTGCACTGTTTCTTTTTGTTTTTTTTTTTTATTTGCATCCTACTAATTCTGCATAGGAGAAATAAAAATAGGTCCTATTCAAAATTATGTGTGTTTGTGTGTGTGTGTGCATTTTTCTGTATTCATTTGAGGAATTCAAATCTAAAGAATCAAAATTCGGTACTTATGATTTTCTTTGCAAAATGTTACATGCATTGGATAATTCATATTTTCTTCTTCCATATTGAACCATCTTTATCTAAAGTCTTTATTTATTGAAAACAAGCTTCACACATCTTTCTGTGAGCTTCTTCTGGGTTAAAGCAATAGTGATGGAGTAGGAGAATGGACGGAGTATTTAAACTGGTTGATTCCAGTTTCTCCAGGTTTTCCTACATAAACTACATGAATGACTGGAAGATATCACTATTCCTCATGAACAATGTAAGCTTACAGACATCTGGAATTAAGAGCTTCCTTTATTCATGTGGTACTGAATACATAGGACAAAATAGATTACTTATTTCTAACCAATTCAAAGAATGTATCACCTGCACCAAGAAACGAAAAAAAAAAATCTGAAATTACTGTCTAATTTCACCACACAGACCATAGCATTAGGAGGTACTAATGTTATAGAAAAGATAGACTACTACCCAGATCCCAGTAGAAGATTTCCGGACCACGAGATGGCTGCCTTCGGTCACTAGAACTAACCAGTATTTTTTCCCTTCTTTCACTTATACTGTAACCCTGAAGAAGCTTACTGAAAAATGAGTGAAAGCTTGGCTTTGATGAATAAAGAGACACAGTCCAATCCAATAAAGAAAATACTCAGATCATGGAAGTCTTTAAGAACTATTGGATAATTATTGTAAACAATTAAGTGAAGAAGGGCTTAAAGAAAGACTAAATTGAATATTTGTCATTGTCTTCTTTATAAAAAAGAATTAACTAAAACTCTATTTTCTAACATTTCTGTTATGTAACATTCCTATAAAAAGTGAATAATAAGAAAAATATTTAGGAGTGCTTATGAAAATTGAGATCCACCCTCTCCTACTCCTCCCTACATGGCCTAGAGCTTGTCTCAGTGACATCAACTTTTCTCTTCATAATAATTTTTGGCTTTTAAATTAAATCAGTCATTTAATTCAATTTATGAAATCTGGAAAATCTCCTTAGCTTATGTAAGTCCTGTGTGATGGACTTTCTGACCTTATTTTGATGTGATTTTTAAATAATCCATGATTTTTTAAATATGAAAAATTCAATAAAACATTTATTTTGGAATCGAAGTTTGGAAAACTGAATATCAAAAATGTTTTAGGATGGGGACAAAAATATATATTAATAATTATTAACTATTAATAATAAAAATGTTTTATTAAATGATTTTTGTTGGGGTTCGGTCAAGGTAGATCCAAAAAAATACAAATTAAAAAAAAAATTTTATTTTATAAATTATCTGGCTACGTCAACTCCATTGTTTGTTGTTCACATACTATCACATATGCTCCTGCTCGTGCGTTGCGGTCTCCTGGAATGTGGATTGGTGTACTGGAGCCCACATTCCAGCCCGGACCAGGTTGTATCTCCATGGGGGTTCAAGGACAAAAACCCTGCTNTAATGTCATAAAAAAATATTAAATAGTTCTTTTTGTTGTTTTTTCAACTTAACTTAATTAAAAAAAATTGTAAGATATTTATAGAACTTTTCTAATATTTTACTACAATTGAGGGTTAATAGTATAGGCTGTTTATAATTTTAAGGAATATTGTACAAAGAATACAGAAAAATGTAATTAATAGTATTATTTAAAAGTTTGTGTACATAGGCATATAAAAATATTTTTTTCTTGAGTATTATTGTTAAAAAAGAGTTTTTTTAAGTCCAAAACAAAAGGCTGAATTTATTATTAGGCAAAATTATAATTTAATTTATTTAATTAAATTTAGTTAAAAAAAAACCTTTTTTTTTATGTTTATGATAAGTTATGAAGCTCAGGACAGCTTTGTTTCTTCATGAAACTCAACATAGCTTTAATTTTTGATAAAATATATTATATATGAGGTACACAGTGGAATTAAAAAATTAGTAGTGGTGGTTTGCATGTAACTTAAAGTTTAATTTTAAAGCCTAAAAGTTAATATTAGATGATTTTCTTAATTATTTGGCATATCACATTTAAATTTAAAATAAAAGAGAGTTCGTTACATTTTGAGTGAAATCTAACATGATTGGGGATTAACTGATATGTCTAGTGCAAAAAGAAAAAATTTATATCATGGTGTGGGCATAATATTTGGTTTAGATTAATGAAACAACACAACTTTTTTCTTGATAAAATATATAATAGTCTGAAAAATTGAACAATTTGGAGGGGAGGGGGAAAGGTTTATCTGTACTATAAAGTTTAATTTAATTTAATTTTTATTAGCCTAGAAGTTGATTTTCTTAATGAAATTTCTCATATCACTGTATCATATTTCCTGTAAAATGAGAGTTCATTCATTATTGAGCAAAATTAGATGAATAGGAGTGGGATTACCTGAAATGTCAAGTGGTAGTGCATGCATGTGAGGCTTTTTAATTTTTATGATCATTTATTTTTGAAAACTACGTAAGTGCTTCTGGAGAGTAAAATAACATAAATTAGCAGCTATAATAGGCCATTCAATTTCAGCCCTGACATCATTTAGGTTGTTGGGATCCTAGTTAGAATTTTTTAGAAAGGGGCTATAGAAGTTTTGAGTATAATGATTTTTATCTCTCTAGAGATTGAAATATTTCTTTGCCGCAATGAAACTGAGTGTATATAAATCATTAAAATATTTATTTTTATATCTATATTAATATCAAGTTGATATTAGAAATCAATCAATGAGGAATGCAAATTTTTGTAAACCAAATTTAAATTTTTCCATTATTATTAGCCTTAGAAAATAATGTATAAGGATTAAATGAAGAGGAAAGTAATTTTTATAATTTATGTAATAATATCATATTTACCAATACTTCTTCCGGGTTCAACTGTGTCTTGGAGTTTTTAGGTGCCAAGCTTTCGCACATCGTGTGATGGCTTCTTCAGGGCTGAATGGAGACTGAGGCTCATTACCTTTTTTAGATAAAAACTCCAAGACACAGTTGAACCCGAAAGAAGTATTGGTAAATATGTCTGAGGACCGTGGAAGCCTACGTCAACAATAATATCATATTTTTTAGGATAAATAATATCTGGATATCAGAGTAGCTTGACTAAATATTTCTTTTGGGATAAACCTTAGAAAACTTATGAATTTAGTTTCCATCTGTATATCCTTCAGGTACTGATTTTCAGAAGATTCAACATGATCTCATCCCTCTTTCTAGTAAAGGCATTAGTTAAGTTCAGGAAACCAATAAAGCTCATCGTCTTGGTTATGCTGACATTTTATCAAGTCCAGGCTTAGATGATAGGCAGCTGTAGGTAGAGCTTTTCAAGCGGAATCGGGTGTATATTACATTTTGAAACAATGGGCTCTATGACATATAACAACACAAATTCAGGCTTTTGCTGATGATGTGGCAGTGTATGCTCGAATTGAGAATTTGCTGAAAATGCTTTTCTGTAAATTATATGAGACTTGTAAATATATTGTAACATAAATTAACGAAAATAAAACCAAATGTCTGAGAGTCTCTCCATCCCCATCAGAAAGAGAGATTGACCTGAGTATTAGCAAACTTGATATTGAGGAAAAATGAAATTTGTTACTAATAAAAATTGCATTGAGAATAACAAGTGTATTGTCTACTTAAGATGAAAGAAAATTATTATGGATTATAGAAGTTAGTGAGATCAAGGGCAATACTCTCTAAAAGCACAAAGATTAAGTTGATAAAAACCTAATTAGGCCAGTTGCCTCTCAAAAGCATGGGCATTAAAGGCCACTGATGCTCTGCAAGTTTTCAGGTGTCCAATACTTCAGAGAATTTAAGGAGAATCCTCATGGGTAGAAAACAGAGAATAAGGTTAAATGTAGAAATCAATGCCAATTTTGGGAATTAGGACATTAAATCCCATAGAATCAGTTGGTTAGTGCATGGATAACGTGTGACATGACTAAATGCCAAAATAGAATCTCCGTGATAAAACATAGGTTAAAAGAAAGCAAAAACGATCACATAAATACTGGCTTCAAGAAGTGTAAGAAGATCTTAAAAAGATGAACATTAGAGGCTGGTGAATTAAGGCTTTAAATCGACAAGACTAGTGGCGTAGATAAAACCAGATGTAAATATTGGAAATTATGCTACTAGGGGTTTTTTTTAACACTAACTTTAAAATTTATTAATTTTTTATCATTATTAGTGTTGGAAAATAATTTAAAATGTAGAAAAGGATCAAATAGCATTTTTCTACAATTTATATAACAATAATATAATAAATAAAATAATGTCATAAAAAAATATTAAATAGTTCTTTTTGTTGTTTTTTCAACTTAACTTAATTAAAAAAAATTGTAAGATATTTATAGAACTTTTCTAATATTTTACTACAATTGAGGGTTAATAGTATAGGCTGTTTATAATTTTAAGGAATATTGTACAAAGAATACAGAAAAATGTAATTAATAGTATTATTTAAAAGTTTGTGTACATAGGCATATAAAAATATTTTTTTCTTGAGTATTATTGTTAAAAAAGAGTTTTTTTAAGTCCAAAACAAAAGGCTGAATTTATTATTAGGCAAAATTATAATTTAATTTATTTAATTAAATTTAGTTAAAAAAAAACCTTTTTTTTTATGTTTATGATAAGTTATGAAGCTCAGGACAGCTTTGTTTCTTCATGAAACTCAACATAGCTTTAATTTTTGATAAAATATATTATATATGAGGTACACAGTGGAATTAAAAAATTAGTAGTGGTGGTTTGCATGTAACTTAAAGTTTAATTTTAAAGCCTAAAAGTTAATATTAGATGATTTTCTTAATTATTTGGCATATCACATTTAAATTTAAAATAAAAGAGAGTTCGTTACATTTTGAGTGAAATCTAACATGATTGGGGATTAACTGATATGTCTAGTGCAAAAAGAAAAAATTTATATCATGGTGTGGGCATAATATTTGGTTTAGATTAATGAAACAACACAACTTTTTTCTTGATAAAATATATAATAGTCTGAAAAATTGAACAATTTGGAGGGGAGGGGGAAAGGTTTATCTGTACTATAAAGTTTAATTTAATTTAATTTTTATTAGCCTAGAAGTTGATTTTCTTAATGAAATTTCTCATATCACTGTATCATATTTCCTGTAAAATGAGAGTTCATTCATTATTGAGCAAAATTAGATGAATAGGAGTGGGATTACCTGAAATGTCAAGTGGTAGTGCATGCATGTGAGGCTTTTTAATTTTTATGATCATTTATTTTTGAAAACTACGTAAGTGCTTCTGGAGAGTAAAATAACATAAATTAGCAGCTATAATAGGCCATTCAATTTCAGCCCTGACATCATTTAGGTTGTTGGGATCCTAGGTGTATAATATAGAGTTTTAAGGTCTATTTATTCATGTTTTGCTTTTTTACTTCCTAAAAGGTAAAAATACTGCCCTCACCTAAAATTGTGTGGTGTTTGTGTGATAAGTGCTTAAGAGAACAACAGTATCAAATATGGTTCACTATCTCTGGTTATTTTGATGGGAATGATGAACTTCATCCAGGCCGGTCATTGTAAAATGAAATGAAAATTTTCAAAAAAATCAAGGTAATCATATACATTTCATCTCGCCATATCGTTCAGGAACTGACCATCGACCATAAAGTCTTGAACCAGTTACATAAAACTGGATACTAACAGAAGCTTGATACTAGGGTTACACATTACATTAACAGAAAAAAAATTTAAGAGACTGAGTTTCCATTTGTGTCTCTGGGCTGAAACAAAACTTAATCGAGCTATTTTTAAAATTATTGATAAACAGTGGCTTACAGATTACAATAAATTGTAAAAACATTTGTGGTCAAATCTTCAAAAGTGGTGGCAATGCATGGATTGGTTGATGCCAAGGGAGGTGATGCTGAATTTGTAGGATCAAAAAGGTATTTTTTGTTATGAGCTTCTCGAACCTGGCCAAACCGGCAAAGGCCATTGAAAAAAGCAGTACATAAATCATTGATCAGAGCTTGAATTTGATATAAATAAACTTGCTTTGAAACACTTGAATAAGAAATTACTTTTTTCTTGACCCTATAATGTTGGAAAGAGCTTAAAATTATTATAGAGACATAATGACTTAAAATGTAATAACAAGATGTTTTATTCATTATTTATAAATTAAAATTATATA